>WAAB01002943.1:0-31544 GCA_013389865.1 Piaya cayana | reverse complement strand
TGCTGAGGGGGCCAGAACTGACCTTGGTGTCCGCTCTGCCTTCTCAGTCTGCTCCAAGTGTGGCTCATGGCTATACCAGTATTACTGTGTAGTTTGCTAGCCTTTTAGTTAAAGGCCTCTTGCCAACTTGATGACCTTTTGACAGATGTTAACAATGTCCACCTCCCTCCTCTATTAAGGGCAAGCTGACTTGTGTCACCATTTACACCCCTGCAGCCTGTGGTCTGGACATGTGGCATGGTTTTTGTGTGGAATGCAGTCAGCCTATCAGTGTGAGGAGGAATGTGAATAGATAAGGATCTTGCCTCTTGACTGGCTTAGCCCATGGTGAGGAGATGGAGCCAAATAAACTGACATTGCTGTATGTGATCTCTCCTGTTTTCCATCCTTGCCTCCTTCAGCTAGCTTATCAGCACGTGACCCAAGGTGATGCACTGAAGGTTATTGTTCTCCAAGAGGCAGCAGAAAATGAGTCTTTGGGGTGAAGGTGATCTGCTCCCATTGTGTTTTGGCTACAGTAAAGGTAAGACAGAGTTAGAAAAGCCATTTCATGCTCCTCAGCTCATTGTGCCCAACCACACTGTGGTTTTTCCAGCTGCCAAACTTCTTTTGCTGTACAGCCACACATCCCTGCAAGACATAGGAAGTTAAGACGTCAGATCCATCATCCACTGCTGTTTTCCTAAGGGCCACACAAACATATGCAGCACTGCCTTCACTGAGGTGTGGAAATGTAACTGTCAACCTTTCTATAATTCTCCCCTTGTCCTTGAGGCTCATATCCTCTGAATCATCTTTTTAACCTCATCTTAATTGCTACAGTCCTACTCTCTTCTTTTCTTTGAAAATGAGATCCTTGTGCCTCAGGGAAAACTGAGCCTGTGCTTCTGCTGTCCATATGCTCAGTGTTTCCCTTCTTCCCACCTGGCTTACACTCCTCTTCCTCAACACCCTTGCTCGAGCACAGCCCCAGTTGTGTCTCCCAGTCACCTCTTTGATTCTCTGCTGTCTCCTGTGGTTTTCCTATACCAAGCCCTCAGCCCCAGCCTTGAACACCACATGTGATCCCCACCTCTTCCCCACTTAGACCTTTCCCTCCTGACACCTCTCTGCTTTTCCAGCTCAGATCTGAGGTGCCACACAGCTGCGGATGCTGAACCCGACTGTAGTTCCTGCAGTCTGGCACCATTTTCCTTGTCTTTCCAGCACTGTCTTTGTCCTTTGTCAAGCTGGATGTCAAATTTGTCTGTCTCAGTTTAAACATCCCTCAAGAAAAGGAAGTTGCCTTCATTCTGCAGTTCTGACTTGTGGCAATAACTTCAGTGAAGGTAAGCAGATGGACAACAGCTTCAAATCACTACCCTGCCTTCTATAGGATCAGTTGATGACCTCCTAGTTCTACTGCTATTTTAAGGTTTAATCTCCTTTATTTGTAGCTAAATGCTGGCAACATGTTGCTACTCCTTGCAGGTCATGCTACCCTTCATACCTCTGTGTAGGTGTGTAATTGCACCTGATAAATCAGAAGTCCCACTCTATAATACACAATGTTACTGGTGTAATTTCAATTGCACTTGGCTCTGTCTTCTCTTAATGGCACTAAAAGCAGAGAATATAAATGTACTTTCCAGTGCTTTTAAACAATTCACCCTAAGATGATTTGAACAAGGACTCAGAGACCTCATGTGTGGTGGTTTTCAACTTCATTCTTCAATTAGCATTTAATTGAAAGCGTTAGATGCAATGTGGCACTGCACTGTGCATAGGGCAATGCAAACCTAAGTACAAACAGCATTCTGTTTACATTTAATTCAGAGAAAGCGCCTAATCTCACAGCTAAACATTGCTAAAGCTTTGTTTTAGAGTGAAACAAAGAAATCTACACTCAATAACCAAAGTGATTATTAAGTAGGTATTCTTTTATACAGAGCAGGAGGAGCACTGGCATTTGTCCTCAGAGTGTTTCTACCCAACAGTGATTTCAGAGAACTTTATATACAGGTAAGCGTCTTCATATTCATAACTATTCCATTAAATGTTGACAGGAGATCACAGANTCTCTGTAAAATGTTCCCATAATTAAATGACAAGCACATCTTATTTCTGGAACCTCATTGCATATCCAGGGGGGTAAAATTAATCCCATCCAGAAACGTTAAAGCTTGGCCATAGCTGAGCAGCTAATCTTAATGATTCTGGGTGACAAAAGGATAATGATCTTTATTGTTATCTTAGTTGTTAATCTCATTTTAACACATTGCAGTTGACATTCCATCTCACCACTTAGAAATCATCATTTCAAAAATGTGTTTTACCTCCGGTCTAGTTATAATTTAAATACTACATCTTGTTTGAAGTGCTTCCTTTGAGAAGACAGGACTTATCCACACCAGCTCCAGTTCAGAAAATGTGGGGAGTCCTGCATGGATTTCTGCAGGATTTCACTGCAATTTTCTAGAGTACTGTCTTCAGTACCCAGTGCTTTTTAACTAAATCTGCCTGTGGTTAGTGGATTTATCAGACTATGGCTCCACACATCATTACCCACTTCTTTTCTGAGACACCACAGATGATGGGTGCCCTCCCCCAGACCTTGGGCACACAGACCACTCATCCATATAAACTCTCTCCTAATGGTAGATATCTTCCTGCAGAAGTTGCATGATGCCCCCTTCTGTGTGGACTCTGAGCATACCCCAGTGGGTGAGGGCTGTGGGATGCAGGGGCAGACAGCTGCCTGTGAGAGCAGAGACCAAGGGAGCCTGGGGCATGCAGGGAGTGAAGCACTTGTGATGATACTTAGGTCTGGAGGATGCTTATGGGGATGTGACACCAGCTGTAGGATAATGCTATTGCAAAGCCAGTGAAAGTGCTTGCAAATTCACGTGTTCAATTCTCCCCAATAACTTTGGTAAAACACCACTTGTCCAAGCAAAACTGCAGCCACTTCAGAAGAGGATATGTCCTGAACTGGATGTGGTAAAAAACACTGTTACAAATGCCTGTCAGTGAGCAGCAAGCTACACATTCGTCCAGCTGGCCAGCAAATAATGGTATTTTTGAGCCAGGCATATCCAAATTGCATTAGCAGCAGGCAGCTGTTTCTGTGAAGAAAGTTGTGCACACTGTGCAAACATTTTCTTGAGGAAAACAGCCTGCTTTCCATTGCAGGTCTCTGGAAACAGCTGCACCCTTCTAGAGGAGAACATCTTACTTCAGGGAAGGTTGCAGAATAAAATAAACCTGTGGAGTTTCATTGATCTGGGCATCTGTCATACCCTGCAAGGCAGCCAGCAGGGCATAATGGGTATGGGATATCTGCAACTGTTTGTGGCATGGCTTATCCTGCCCCAAAGAGAAGGGAAGGGAAGCAGATCTGCTTAGTCATGGATTGTGAATGAGGACTGAATGCATCTCTTCCTCTGCAAGAGTGTTGGTGCTGTCATAGATGGGACTGGAGCTGGGCGTCCTTGGAGCACGTGCAGTTAACCACATTTGTAAGACGCTGGAGAGCACCAGTAGCATGTACAGGTCCTTTCCGTGAAATCATAAAACTAATCTGCATGGGGCAGGATGTTTAGGTCTTCTGTAAGAGTCTGTGGTTCATTGCCAGGCCAGCAATACTCCCCTCCTGAGCTACAAAATGGCTTGCATGTTGTGCACCTATCACCTTCTCAGCTAGGCTCGCAGAAGTCAGGTTTCTACACAGACAAACAGCAAGATCTCCAAGTACAGGCTGATCAAAGAGTTGATCTGTGCCATATTTCTTCTTTTTTTCCCCTTATTTTCCCTCCCCCTCAGTAATATCCAAGGCTTGAAGTCTAGGTGGCACAAAGCAAGGAGAGGGAGAAAGCACAGACATTGTATATCTGGTATAGGATATATGTGGTATAGGATATATCCTTAATAGATTCAGGCTCCAAGCTTTTCTGTAACAGTGATGATATGAAGTTAAAGCTGGGGTGAAAAATATTTCATCCTACCTATCCTGACTTACTGTATACCAAGAAGCAATGTTTTTTACCCCAATCACACTAAAGTCCTTTCCACTCTGCTTACAATTCAGTACCTCTAAAGACTGATTGTGCTTTAAATGAGGAAAACAAGTAAAAAGCTTCAAAACCACCTTTGACACCTTATTTACACTGGCATGAAAGTATCATTAAGTGGAGAGCAATTCAAGTCTCTTTGGTTCTTTTTTGTTTGTTTATTTTTAATTCTATTTTTTTAAATATTAATGCCTTAGTGTATAGAAAATCAGCAATGCAGTATATTTTCATGTGCATTCCAGGAGAGGAAAACCAGTTGTTTAAATCTCAGAACACATTTTACTCTTTCTGTTTCCAACTGGAAGACTACTAAGAAAACCAAAGAGATATCAAAGCCCCACTATAAGTATATGCATAAACCACACAGTTATTATCTCAAGGCAATCTTTGTGTGAACATTTTAGTTCTGTGGTTGCATAGTGTGTTGGAACAATAAAGCAGATTTCATAGGCACAGCCTTCTCTGCATGCTAATAAATAAAACCTCACTGTGTTTCCTTCAGTGCAGTGACTAACTGATTCAAAGAACAGTAGGAAAGCCTGTTTTCCTCTTCCCACTGTTCTCTCTTTGTTCTACCACAAAGTGGTAGAGCACCTCTACCACTTTGTGAATACCAGGGGACATTTTAATCAATATTTCTCAGTTCACACCTTTAACTGCAGTTAATATTTTGTTTGTTTAAAAAAAGAAGTTCAGAAATTGTTGGTGGGGAGAAGGGAATTACAGAAATCTTATTTTCAGAAGTCATGATAGAAGCACTGCAGTACTTATGTTTAATATAATGAGTCTTTTTTAAATAACAGGATTGGTCCCTCTGCTTTTCTGCCTGCTGTTTGTCTGTATGCTGTATCTCCTTTGGGCAGATGGGGTCTGGCACCAGGGCATCTGTGCTTCTCTGCTGGTGCCCTGATATTCCTCTGATTGTCCATTTGTCCTGGTGGCTTCTGGCTTCTGCTTATGAAGAAAACACGGAAAAAGTCCTTTTTTTTTTTTTTTGGAGTCTTTCTCCTGTGACATCTCTTTTTGGCCTAAATTAGGATAAAAGCCTTAACTTAGAAGATATTATCTTTTCCCCTCTAGCATCCCACCAGCAATGTTTCTGCTCATACCTTGGCTTACTAACCATCTTCTTGTCAGGCATCCTGCCTAACAAAATTTTCATCCAGGACTTAGGTTTCAAGGGCTGCATGTCCCCTGGTTTCAGTTATAAAGCAGTACTATGTCACTACCGAGTCCTTTAGGGACAATTCTAACAAAACCCAACCATAAATAACTCTGGAGAAAATCTTCTTAGCAGATATTTTGTTGCTCACTTTATGTTCACAACAGTGCTGAAGGAAGCCACAAAACCATGGATTTATTTCTCAGTGGTGATCCTTTGCTTTCATTTGCAGTTTTGTAAATGAGAAAGCATATAGGAAGATGTATGGTTGAATCTTTCCATGTAAACCAGACCTGGAATGAAGATGTGGTCCCACAGCATCAGAAACCAGTTTAATCCCCTGCCACTACACACTGCTTAGTGTTTCAGAGCCAAATATGCTCTTTCTGAGGCTAGCATTGCTGGCACCCTGGGTGTCTGACGACAGGAACTAATTCTGACCCAGCTGCCAGCTTCACTCACAAGTCAAGACATTAAAATCCTTTTGAGTTTTAGTATTTTGTTGCTAAAATATATAGGGAAAACAGCATTGATGCCTCTTATCTTTGACTTATTGAATTATGATCATGGTAAATCTGCCATCTTCCTAAGAAGTTGTACTTAGAAATGTAGGCACCAAGTTAATTTTAAGAGCCATAGCTGTCTCCTTGGAAAGCTTTATCATGTTTTTTTACCCATGGGAAGATACAATGGGTAAGTCTTATTCTGAAAGGGTGTCATCACTATGAAGACGAAACCATTCCCCAACTTTGAATCCACTTGCTACTAGTCTGGTATGAAATGTAAAGTATGTATATGAAGGGTGGTTGGCCAGACAGGTTGGAATAGTCCTAGCTATCAATCAGTCCCACAACTTTCCCATTTGCCACTTTCTGTACTGCTAGCTTCTGTAGTGATGGCTCCATGCTCCACGCTCAGTTTTCCATAACCATTCTGAGAGATTTATGGTGGCTCCTCAATTCAAAGGGTGTTGTACTCAGGATCAGCAAAATCAGCAGCTGTGTGAGGCAGAGACAGATTCTTTGCTGTGGGTAATCAGTGGGTATGCCTTAGTCCTGGTAGAAAGTGTTTTTCCTGTGGGTGTAAGACTCCCTGCCTCTGTCAGCCTGAGGTATGATGTGGCCAGAGATGACTCTTTCCTCTTCTTTCAAACGAAAGTTGCAAATGGAAACTGCCAGAACAGGCTGTGGGTGTTAGTTAGAACCAATAAGGTATCAGGCACGTGGAAAACAACAAACATTCAAACCACAGCCAAGACCCAGCCCTTGCTAGGTAACATAACCCCACAACAACTGTGGATAGAGCTGGGAATACTTGACCTACGCTTTTTGGCTGGTCACACCACTTGACTGCTTCTGCATTTTCTCTTGCCCCCTGTTTCTACAGTGCTGGTCACGTAGAAACTAAAACCATGGTGAGACAGGGATCAGAGAGCCATGAATACCTTTAGAGAGACAACCCCATTGGAGATCACTGCTTGTGTTGTCTGTGAATCACTGATAAAGGATGCTTGCTCTCTAAAACTCCAAAACGAGTGCCAGAGAGTTCATCTGTCAGTATTTTCGGTATTAGGCAGCGTGTCCCGGCACAGGTCGGAGAACCCGCTCCACGTATCACCCCACTCTCTCCGGCCTCTACCGGTGCCGAGACTGAACCCGCAGCCCCACCGTGCGCTCCCCTCCCCTCCTTCCCACCCCGGTCTAAACCTCCACCTGCGCATACGCACCCCGCCGCCCTCCCCTGGGGAGCTGCACGTGCCGCCGGCATGCGCGGCGGGGCAGCGGGCGGGGCCGCGGCGAATGCGCAGAGCGGCGCGCTGGGCGGGGCCTGCCGAGAGCCGCCGCCGCGAGTTCGCTGCCGTCTCCGCCGCCGTCGCTATGGACGACCAGAGGGTGAGTGTCGGGAGGGAACCGCCAGTTTGCCTGCCGGCCTGCTCGCTTGCCAACCTGCCTGGCCTCCCGCGGATGGCGGGGCGGTGCCCGGCCCCGGGGCCTGTCGCCGCCTGTCGCCGTCCTGAGAGATGCCGGTGTTCGCAGGGCCTCTCCTTCCATCGGTGTCGGCCTGGACTGAAGGGAGGCAGTTAAAAAAGCATCTTCTAGCGCTTTGTTTGGGGACGTGTGTGTTTTTTTCCCTTCTAGCTGCTGCCTGTTTCCCTTATTTGCCCTCTGACCCCTCGGAAAATCGCTCTGGGCTTCCTAAAAGCGAAATCCTCTGCAAAAAGTTCTGACTCAGCCTTTTGGCTCTCCGTCTGGCATCTCTACAGGGATTCCGTTACTGTCCCTGTGAAGAACACCCTTTCCCTAGTTTGGATCCAGAGTCTGAATTGTCTGGATTATGTTAAATAAATAAATCTGTCTCTGCTAATGGCTTGGAATATACGGATTGCGGGTGCTTGCTATTTCAGCAAGGTGTTTGTGCACTCCTACTTCATGTTTAATTTTGGAAGGTGAGATGAAAACACCACCAAAGTGTGCTTTTGGTACCTGTTCTGGCTTTGCTTGCTTTTGTGTGAGATTAGTCTCTTGGAGGAGTAAATGAGGGTGCAGCTGTCATGGAGGCTCTAGGTGAATGTTCCTCAGTGGTGTCATGGATCATACTTAAATTTCAGTGCTGCTCTGAATGCTGTAGTGAAATTGCAGTTTATCTTGTATTTTACGATATTTTTGTCTGTTAATTTGCAACTGTTTCCTGTGTTGTATTAAGTACTCCTTCAAACTCTGGCAACCTCAATGTCTGGACAAGTGCAGGTTATTAAATGAAAGGAGGCTAAGTAAGTATGTCCTCGTGTTTTAAATTCAATCCCCATGTGAAGGTTAGCATGGCACATGATTTTGCCCTAGGCCCAAGGCTGTTTCAGAAACACTGTTCTACATGCAGTCATGTCATGAGACTTTTAAGTGTCATCTTGAGCAAGTTGATAACTTGATAAGTGATGTAATTGTTGAATTTATCAAAGTTTATTCTGTAACTTCTTTGAGGTCTGCTTCAACAGGTGCTGTGTTATGTTAATTATTAGCTGTTCAAAGAAGGCTAGATTGTCTGCTTTTATGCTCCTTGCAAGACTAGAGCCACCACATGTTGTAGGGCTTCTTATCCTTTTGCATATCCTTTCATATTATACATCTCTTGCACATCCATACTGTTAATTTGCAGTGCCGTGCATTTGGGTTTTTTTCCTGAAAAGACTGTATTAAATTGAGAGACTAAGAATAGGACATGGAAATGAGGAGCAGTGTGAAGCTCACTGATGGCAGCTAAAATTACTTCTGTAATTAATATGCCATAATGTTTTGAGAACAAATTTGAAACTGACCTCACTTAACATGTGCTAGCCAGAGAGAAAACTAAAGAAATCATTTGCAACAGGATTCTATGATATACTGCATCCATCAGTGGGCAATAGCTTTAAATTTCTTTCTATGCAGAAATGCCAGGAAGCTTTGTTGAGTGTGGTGCTATTGTAACTTTATTATGAAGGAACTTAGATTGTAAGCTTCAGCTGCTGCTTATGCTGGTAGCTTTTCTAGTATCCTTTTCATTACCTATAACTGTAGTGACTTCAGAAATTCCTGTAGAAGGAAGAAATGGCAGCAGTACAGTGTTTTGAATTTAGCATGTGTCTCTGTATGTTTGGAATAAAATCTATTTATTATTTATTAGCAATTATAAATTACAGTAGAAAATATTATATGTTAGTGAATCCTAAAAGCTGACTTTTTGTTCTGGTAGCTTGTCTGTTGGTGCTTAAGAAAATTTCTGTCTCGTGCTAGTGGGTTTTTTTAGGCCTCTTTCATCTACACTTGTAAAAGTTGTCTAATCTTAAGTTTGAGTTTGATCAAACTCAGTGGAATTCCTGTGTGGAGAAATTTGTAGGTTACTTAGAAAGGGCCCTACTGATCTTTTGTTAGTTGACCTTAAGTTTATATGTAGAAAGACCTTGTTTAACAGCATTCTTCCAACTTCTGCTATATGTTTGGCTGTGTAAAGACCTTGTAAGTATTCTTGACATGTAGATCTTTTCCTTTAGCGGTGCATAGCTATAAAACTCAAGAGCATTATTTTCAGTGCTATGTACAAGAAGACTAATTCTTTTTTTCCCTGTGTGGTGGAACACTCCCTACAATTCTAGTTGAAAGAGGATTGGGGAGTTGTTTTGTTCATCCAAATTGACAGTGATGTTTATAGGATCTAAGGCTTTACTTGGGCTGTCTGACATGCAAAAACAATTACCTCTGGTCAGTAATGAATACAGAAGCAGCTGGTTGGACAATGGCGATTCATCTGCCAGTCTAATGTGTACAAAGTTGTCTTTATGCTTGTTAAGTTTTAACTGGACAATGAAAAGATTCTCTAATGAAGACTTGCTATACTCTGTTTCTGACAGGAGCCAATCTGGTCTTGCTTATATTCCTTAGAGTCCTAATTTCAGTCATTGCTAACCCATGCATTGCAACACCATCACAGTGCCTGTAGTAAAAGCAGTAGAATTTCACTTTCTTCTACTAGTAGCTTGGTTTTGTGAATGTGATGTTGTGCAAACAGGCAGTGGGATGGAGTACCAATAGATACATCATTGCAGATTCCTTTGAAAATGCTGAGGGAGGGATAAAAAGAAGCAGGTATGAGCATGGCCTTGGACTGATGGAGAGATTCCTTACACAGGATGTAGTGTTGAGATTCAGTGTGGATGGTGTGTAAGGGGGTTATTAGGATATTGCTAATGGGAGGGGCCTCTGCGAAATCTTTTTGGTGATCTGGCTGTTTATAAGGTGCTCTCCATGCCTTGGTTTCCTAAACGTTGTCCAAGTAACAATGTTAAGCTGAGCAACCTGGAACTCTTGGTTCTCCTTCCCAGCTGCCAGTAAGCTTTTCTCTTTGAGGTCACTTTTAATTGGAATATATAAATTATTTTCCAACATATTTTAACACTCAAAGAGTAAGTTTAGAAGTCACTCTTATGGATTTATTCTGTACGTAGCTATACTGACAGCTTATTGTCTTTAACCCTAGCTTCTTTTCATAGTAGAAAAAGCTAATTTTTCTTCTCAGTTAACTTTTTCTTTATTGGTTCTCTATTTGGTAGCACAAGCACTAGCTTTTTTGTTTGGAGAAGTTACATGTGCCAGACTCTGGTACCAGTAGGTAGTCTAGTTTGGATGACTTGGTGTTTGCAGAAACATGAGTAACAAAGCATGTAAAACAGTGGCATGTCATAAACACAGTATCGATTTCTCTTAAACTAGCAACTGGAGATCCTTAGTTTGGTTTAATGCTTCTTAGACCTTTGATACACTTTCTCTTTTCTAACAAAATCTGTTTCCTGATCCTGTCAGAATAAGAGTTGAACTCACCAGAGCTGGAATATATATGATGAATTTCCATATATGTTGTAATGGTAATGGTTAAAAAAAATTACAATTTTATTTCTTTCTTGCAATTCCTCTTACTTGTTTTTGTAATTCTAGGAGACTCTGCAAAGGATTGTCTCTACTTTAGCAAACAAAAATGATGAAATCCACAACTTCATTGATACGCTGAACCACACGATAGAAAATGTACAGGTATATGTGTTAAAACTTACAGGTTGTAGCTGGGTGAGAAGCAGATTTCTGGTTTTCTCAGTCTCTAACTGTTGGGGTGGTGTTTAAGGGATGGACTATAAGAACCAAGTTTTCAAATATGTCTTCATTTTGCAGCCAGATGGAAAAAGTCTGTATCTAGTTGAAAGGTATAGTGGCTTTGCTTTTCATGCAAAAGGCTATTGTGGCGTTTGATTTGTGAGAATCTGGATTTTGAGGGAAGATCTCAAACTGCTGTTACTTTGAATTAGTATATCTTTTTTTAGACCTGTAGTCTGCTTGGAAGACTGAAAAATGAGACCATCTTGATACCTGAGAGAATTCTTTACTCTTTCTCTTTTCAATTGTTGCAAATTGTTGATCTTAAGTTAAAAGTTAAATCTAAATTTTAGAGCATCTACATTAGGATGACGTTTAGGTTCCTTTAGCCTATCAATAAGTGCTAAGTTCATGTTAAAGCTAAGTCCAGTCAATGGTAGAAATCAAAATCATCCACCATATCTCAATCTGGCTTCTTGACCTCTGTTTTTAGTATCACATGAAACAATTTTATATGAAACTAGATTACTCCTTATAAACATCTAGCAATCCATCCATAATTGTGAGCGGGGAATCAAACTCTTGTCATGGAATAAAGTTGCCAAATGTTTGCTCTGTGCAAGTTTGAGTGTCATGAAATTTTCATGTGTTTCAGTCTTCAGTGTCCTCATGAAAATTCTACTTAGGTGGTGTCTGTCATTCTTGTCCATCTTTTTTTCTCTTT
This sequence comes from Piaya cayana, assembly GCA_013389865.1. Taxonomy (NCBI): domain Eukaryota; kingdom Metazoa; phylum Chordata; class Aves; order Cuculiformes; family Coccyzidae; genus Piaya; species Piaya cayana. The sequence continues at coordinate 19,991 of WAAB01002943.1, read as the reverse complement.
CTCTATGGTCAGGAGAAGTGACAAGATACAGAGTGTGTCATGCAAAGGACGTCTGGGCAAACAATGTGACTTTTAGTCTAAATAATTAGTCTGCATTATTTCCAATACAAATTGCACCAGTGTCAGTTCTCTTCTTAGATCAACTCTTCTAATGCAATCAGGGAGTTGGATGAAGAATTTGATGGTCTGTATTCTGTATTGGATGAGATGAAGGGGAGTATGGCCAGCACTATTCAGCAAGAAGAGGCTCATAAAATCCAAGCCCTACAGGTAACTGTACAACTACATCTGTAAATTTTTGCAGCTAAGTAGAATCAGTTTTAAACTGCTATTTTAAATCTCAACTTGAAAGTAAGATTTTGATAGTGTTGCAAGAAATGCAGTAAGCATTATAAATGTTTTCATTGATACGAGTACACCTCTGGTCTCCTGGAGTACTTCAAGGTCTCCTAGCATATTTATATTCTCAACATTGTTGCATGGAAAGGAAGTGACTATTTGTAGAACTTAAAGGTAGGGAGTAGCTGCATAGAAGCAGGACTTGGATATGTTTACTACCTTCAAACTGCTGCACAGTTTCTGGGGTGAAATTGGAATCTGAGTATGTGAACTGGTAGACGTGCCTGATGATTTGCTCAGCCTTGGAGTCAAGAATCATACCCAGTATCCTAAGCACAGAGTGTGGTCTGGTCTTGACAGAACTGGCCATTCTCCACTTGTTAACATCGAGCAAATTGTATATGTACATAGGAAGACGTATGGGAATTTCTTGGGTGCAGGTTATGCTGATGTGTACTACATGAACTTTCCCAGCTTGTGGTTGTATAATTTCATGCAGGAGAATCTTTACAACGGGTTTCAGAGAAACAAACAAAAATGTAACTTTATTAAAGATCCATGAATTCTGTTTTTCCATTAGCTTGTAACAACTTCCTCTAGCTTTCAGAAAGGCTAGTTGCATGGGGCTGAAGGGCAGTTTAATCTTTTAAGCAGAAGCTTCGTCTCCAGCATTTTTCTTTAAATGGTTGTAGTTACAGTATTCTTCTGCCAGTTCTTTTTGCTTACACAAAGCAATGAGGAAGGTGCTTGTTCTTCACTTTCTTCTGTCTAGTCAGTTTAGAGAAGTTCTAGGAGCAGTTTCATGAAAATAGATTCCACAGATTTCTTTGAGGTCTGTTTTGTGTTCATACTTAAAGACTAGGAGTAAAATATTCTGTAGCTTCTGTGTGCATAACTTAATTTAAGCACTTATGTGTGCTTTCTCCCCATATGTCTTAAGTCCTTTTGAAATGTCTCAACAGAGATCTGCTTGCATCCAGGGACACTGGGTACTTAAAGGATAAGTGCTTCTCAGTTAAGAGCTCACAGCAGAAATTAGACTGGCATGTATCAATTGTTTTACCTTCCAGTGAAGAAAAAAGTGAAGTTAATCACAGAATCGCTAGGTTGGCAAAGACCTCCAGGATCATCAAGTCCAACCATTCCTATCTGCCACTAAACCATGTCCCTGAGCACCTCATCCAGCTTTAAGTGCCTCCAGGGTGTTTAATAATCTTGCAAGTAATGATTCTGGAACTGAAAACTGTTTCATAGTTACTTAACTGGCAGTTTGATTTGACCATTGAAATTTTCTCTGATTTCTTTTAATTTTCTGGTAGTTAATCTGATTTGATCGAGCTTAGGTGTAGTCAAACCAAATTATTCTCAAAGCTTTCAGTGTGGTACAGCTGTATCAAGCATTGGTACCTGATACCTAGGTTGAACAGCTCAGAAAAGGATGGAGACAAGTGGAATGTTCATACCACTGACACAGTTGTCAAGTGCCCTACTAGTCTTTCAGCTGAGGCTGTTCTCCAGCTACAGACTTAAAGGACATTCCCTTTACTTGATGACAGATCAGGTAACTTGCTTACAAAGGTAACTTACTTGGGAACTGAGGCACTGCTAAACTGCTTTTCCTGATAGTCCATCTATCAAACCAAAGAGAGGAAGTCTCTTGCATTGTGTGTATTAATCTAAGCCATTATCTTTGACTGGTGCTGCAGATTAACTTATTATGAGGAAACCAAGGGACTTCAGGGAGGTCCAAACATCCCATTTAAAGGAATTGACCTGCTTCATTTATTGCCCTCTTAAAGAGCTTTTTCTGTAGTTAGTCTTTGGTAGTTGACTAGATGCCCTTGTTCAGAATAGGCTGTAACTTAAAATACTGGGGCTATACAGTGGTGGAAAATTGTGAGGATTTAATTTTCAGACTGATACCTCTCAAATAATTTCCTTAGCAGTTAAGGCTGAAAATAATAAATTCTCCTTAAACCCTTGCTTGGAAAATGCATTGCTTCATTCTGGCACAATGTATTTTCATGACCTTGGAAGTATTTAGTTTTAACTCCCAAATGCAGATGCATCTCAGATATTGAAGTAAGCATCCAGTTACCATGTCATTTCTGCAGAGCTGTTTGAAAATGCCCCTGGCATTTCCTTCTCTCTTTTGAGGCATTTGCCTGGGAAACTTTGGCAGTATCATGGCATATCAGCTTGCAAGTGTTGGCTGTCTTCCAAAGAGGAGAGTAGCTGTATTAGCTGAATGACAGCTTGGGTTAATAGCATGCTTCAAAAGTTACCTAGAAACTATACAGATTTCTAGCTGTTGGACAGTTTCCTTGCTGCTCTTCTGTCCTTGAACAGTAAATCTTTGGGGCATCTGTCACCTGGCCCAGGTCAACTCACCACACTTGCCAAAATTAGTTACACTTCTCAAGTGCTTGAGACTGGTCTGTTCTTGAAGTTGATGCAGCTGTTGGCTGCTTTTGAGACAGTAACTGCTTCAGAGTAAGCTGTCTTTACTTAAGTGTTTTAAAGGAAAATAATTACTCACTGTTGATTTGTTCTGAGATATTACAGTAAGCATTGCGTGAGTAGAAAAACAGCTGTAGGTTGAATAGTGATGCAGAAAGCTCCTGGCAGGTTAAAAATGTCCATCTCGTTTAACTTGCAGTATGCTTAGTATCTTGCAGTGTATTCAAAATGAATCTTTTTAGGGATATACCCATAGTGTGTAATACTGTAAGTTCTCTGTGGACTCTCTTATATACTGGAAAGGTCATTTACTAGTGATAGAGTTTTAGATAATCCTGAGAGAAATCTCTTCTATCTTTCTTCCTTTGTTGCTCTTCCTCTGCCATCTGCATTTCTAACAGCAGTATTGATTTTCCAGAATTGTCTTGTGATTCTAGAGCTGCCTGGGGATAAAATCCTTGCCATTTTCGAGGCTACTGCGACATTAAGCAATTAAGCATTCATGATTTTCAGTTCCGTAAACAGGAATTGTAGTGCACACAGAGGCAAGTATTTCTTTCCTTCTGACATCTAGATATTGGGAGAAACAGGCTTTAAAATGGAATCTGGAATTTAAATTGGACTTTACCACCTACCACCTATCCAGATATTTCCCTTTTTAATTCATAGGATGTCCCATGTATCACTGTGTATCTGTCAAGCACAGTGAAGTTCTAGTTACCACAATATGTCAGAGGTAATAGTCTTGATTTGATGAGATAATAAGTTGTTACAAATGCATAGCAAATCCATGTGGATCTAGTACTAGTAGTTGTAAACCACTTTTTAAAATGTGTATACATTAAATTATTCTAACTTTCTGTTGTTGATTCAGGATCAACTTAACCAGTGTAGTAATGCCCTAGAGAGTTCTGAGGAGCTGCTGGAACTAGCTGCACAGTCGCTGGACATAAAAGACCCTGTGGAATTCTTAAAGGTAGAAAACATTGAACTAATGTACTTTAGGCAGACTTGTAAATAAGGCAACATGTATCAAACTGGAAGAATATCCTTACAAGTTAGTAAGAATTCTACATATGCATTTAATTAGTACATTAGGCTTGTTGTAATAATTCTTGCATTAGTAGTGGGGTCAACTACACCAAATCTTTTGCTTTCTGTATTTTAACAGGAACAAGGACACAAATTATTGTAAAAGAGAGGGTAGGAAAGCTGTCTTACCTTGTCAGCTAAATCTGTTGGTAATATGCTTTTGTGCTGTCATGGTTCCTGAGCGTCAACTTTGATTTATTTGCACTGAAGAGTGACAGTTCCTAAATTAAGTATTTTTTAGTACTTCAGTTTGAGTTGTCCTTTATGCTTTGTCATAGTGATGTGTAAAGATTTAGTTAGCTTCTGAGCACTGTGCAGAATGTAACTGTGAATTAATTTTAAGTTGTTTCTTTTTGGATACCTCTAGTGCTTCTTTTGGATCAAATGTACTAGCAAAAGTTATTTTGAGTGTTTGCTGGGGGTAGTTTCTCTTTAAATGTCAAGTTGAAGGCTTAAGATGCTGAAATCCAGTTTAGCGAATGCTAATATCTAGGATTTGAAACTTCTGTTACAGTAGCTTGCACTTGTAAATGTGCCTTTGGGTATGGCATTTCAAGCTACTTGGCTACAAGCTAAGTAACATCTATTACTGTGCTAATAGCAATACCAAGTGTGTCTGAAAGGGCAGCTCCAGTCCCAGTTCCTCTATTGGTACAGATTTTCTTTGGACCTCTAGTAGATCTGTTCAGAAGGTAGCATAAAGCTAAGCTAAGCTGTTCTGGGGGCTTCTTAAAACATTTTTCTGTCTTAGATTTTTGGTGGCTTTATTGCTGAATTGACTTAATTGGGAATCAAAAGCATGCAAATGCTGTAATGGAAGAGGGTTCAGTGGTTAGATAGGTTGTAATTTGATGCTACTGGGCAGCTGATCTGTGGACTGGTGCTCTTCTTTGTCGGTTGGACTGTCAGAGTCAAAGGACTTAAGCCAGAACTGTCTTGCCAAAGGCTGTTAGTTTAGTCCTGGGCAGCACATATTCCACAAGACAGTGAGGTTAAGAAGGAGGCTTTTGTCTTTAATTAGCTCTGTTTTGCTTACAACTGTCATACAGGAAAATCTTTAAGTGCTTCCTACAGTAACTTTGGTTTGAGGTAAAATAAAACTACCTCTTGAGCTAAATGTTTTCCAAACACTTTCTTCTTTCCACTTCCTACTTTGGGAATATGAAATAGGTTTTATAGTGTGACAACTGTGACATGTTGGTGGGGTGTTTGTGTGGTTTTTTTCCCTATTGAGTATGTTTTGTATTTAATGAAAAAATTGAAAGTCCTCCACTTTTGGTTTTAAACTGGGAAGCTACCTGATGTTTCCTGTCCTCTCTTTGGAAGGGAAAGTATTTCAGCTGAATGGCAACTAGGCCAAGTAGCAATGTTAACTCCAAACGTGGGTCCAGCAGGCCTAACTAAGCCATTATTACTTCAGTGGTAAGATTTTTGTCTTAGGTTTGCAGTTCTTGTTGAAAGTCCGTTTTTTTTTTTTTCTTTACAGATGCTAGTTAACTTTTATCTTTGTAATATGCCATCAGCACTTCTGTATCTCCTTCAGTGTTATCACTTAAATGCTAGGAAAAGCTGTTCTGTGGTTTTGAACAGTGACATCTGGAGAGAACCTTTTAGGAAGCATTGTCTGAATACTACAATAACTTTCAGAGGGCAAGTTGAAGTCCTATTTTTAATTGTTTGTCAGAGTATTCATCCCATCATGTATAGCTGACAGGTACAGTTATATGCCCCTAATAAACACTTCATAGTTTAATAGGTAATACCATGTAGTTAAATCTTACTGACATGGTCATGAAGCTTCTTTACAATGTGGTGGAGACTAACTTAACTGATTTATAGAAATGTGAAGAAAAAGTCACACCTAGGAATGTGAGTAATTTTGAATTGGTTTTGTGTGGTTCTTGAGGTAGTTTTTTCCCAAGTGATATATTGTTGCAGTTCTAACCAACATTATTAACATGCTTCATAGGAAAATATGTAAGTGTTAAGCTGATTTTGATCTTCAGACCTGAGCAATACAGCTGAGCTTGTGCTTAGCCTTCTTGCATGTTGCTGCTATTGGTACTTGCATGGGAATACTAACTACTTTCTCTCTCTTCTTCCTGACATGCATCAAGGCTGCCAGACAGATCAAAGATAGGTACAGTACAAAGTCTATCACTTTTGTGTCTTTGAATTAATCTTATCCTTGAAAATGCATTTCTTTTGAAAGGGTCATAGTCAGCTTAAGTCAGATTATTTCACTCTTTCCTAAGTGTTTGTTGTGACATTACAACTTTTGAAAGAGACTTTGAAACTTCCATGCTTGTCCTGTAGTGTTTTTCCTTGCTGGCTGTTGGCCTTTCATACCTTAATAAAGAGGAACATATTATTAACAAGGGAAAGCAGAGCTCTGCAGCGACTATAATAATTTTTATGCTTATTTCTTTAAGTACCTGTATATCATTAATACATTATATTGTTAATTATTATTAACAATAAACGTATGTTCTGATGATTGAAATTTAGTGTGTCAAGCTGACTCTGTCCCTTTAAATTATGAGAAAAATCTCCTTGTTATTTCTTTGTTTTAAGTACTTACAGACATTTGGTAGCTAATTTTCTGTTTGAATGTAAAAAGTTCTGTAGCTGTTGAAAAAATTCTAGTAACATTGCTGTAACTAGTATCAGTGAATTTGCTGTTTCTGTCTTCAAACTATTGTTTAGAAAGCAAAACTTTACAGTTTCAAAGTAAGTGCAAGGCTGTTTTCATGTGGAAGAATAACTGTGTTCTGAGCGTGTGACAGTCTGGTTCAGAAAACTTACTATGATGTGCATCATATTTTGGAAGACAGTTCACAGGGCATGTCCAGCATACATTGCTCTTGTGGATAAAATACGTTAGATTTCAATTTACAGATTTTCAAGAAAGGAAGGGTCTGATAGTCTAAGTTCTCTGATATTGTATGTAAAATGAGTAATTGCTAGTGAAATTAATCTTTGCTTTTCCAAGGGTGAAGATTTATTATCCTTAAGAAATCAAAGGGATAGTGGCAATATTAGGAATCTTAATACTTTTATAAGCATTCTCTTCTGGTTTCTTGAAAAGTTGTGTGATCTAATCCTTTTGAACCTATTGTGGTTGGTTCCCTTTCCAAGATCAGAGCCTAAACAGCAGTTAAAAAGCTGTCTGAAGCTGATGATTCAGTGTTCTCTTACTTCTAATCAGTGGATTGTTGTTCTTTAATGAGAGATTTACTGTACTCATCTGGCCAAACAGTGGAATCTGCTAGACAACCCATACTGAATATCAGAATGTCAGCTCTGTCTTGGGAAATCAATTGACCTGTCTCTTAGTTTATTCATTTCAGTATCACAGTTGTCTCATACCACAAAATTGTAATGCTTATCACTTTCCATGTGCTTATATCTTTAATACTCAACTTCCTATTTCCTCCCTGTTCTTCACTACCTAGTTTTTTCACCATCCTTTAAATGTACCTGTAGTTAGCACACAATCTCTTTTACATACTAGCGAAACACTTAGCTCACAATACATTGTGGGCTTTAGGTGTTTTGATGATGCCTCAGATCTGTAGATGTAAATCAGATACAGGTATTTGCAATTGACTTTCTATGGTAGTGTGTATATTACTTTCTAGTTAGTAAACTCTTTTTGAAGCAGGAGTTAAAACCTCTGTGCTGTCTGAATCACTTATTCAAATCCTGTTACGTGGCCTGGTGTCTTCAGAGTTACATAACTTTGCAAGAGACTTGTCCTCTTTTTTTTTGGTGGCCTAGTTCATGAAGTCCAGGAGTATCTTAGGAATATTCAGCGAAAGGACTGAACTAAGATTTCAGAATTGGAAGTGAGAGCTGTGCTTCAGTATCTTTTCTGAGGCTAATCTGATTGATATTTGCATGTTCCAAAGTGATATGGTGTCTGCAATCTAACAGTTACTTCATCCCCTGATAAAAGCAAAGGTAGATATGAAATCAGAACGTTGAGTTTGCTTACTGCTATTTATAAATGCCTTATGAACTATCTTTAACATGTGAATGTACTTTCTACTTTAGAGGTGATGAGTGGATGTTGTTCAGCAGAAAAGTCTTTGGACCTTTTTAAACTAAAGGTTTACGGTTCAGATTTCTAAGTGTATAACATGATAACTAATTCTGTGGTGCTATAGGTTTTTCATACTTCATGGCTCTGTGTAGAGTGATATAAGTTTTACTTTGTCTCTTCAAGTTTTTTCTCTAGTCCTGTTGTCGGTAATGTGGACAATGGAGCTCACACCGTATGTTTTTTTGAGATGGTCACATTAGCAAAGCTTTCTGTTTTGGAGTCTGTGCTAAGTGATAAACAGTTAGCTATTAGAGAAGTATTTTGATCTTTGATCAGTGTTTTGGCCGATGGTTTGAAATTAACAGTACAGGTTATCTGCTGTGTTTTTTTTTAAATGGCTGTAGGAATTCAGTAATGCAAAATACATTTTGCTAATGCTACTTTCTTGACTTCAGAGTCACAATGGCTTCAGCATTCTGCATCTCTCTGAAACCAAAAGTCAGTGATAGTATGACTCATTTGATGGTGGACTTCGCTCTGGAAAGGCGCATGCTCCAGGCTGTAAAGTTTTTGCCAGGTAAAAACTGTATGCAGTGAGTTTAATTTCTTACTACATGAATAACTTACTGTATTTTAAAACAACAAACAAACAAACCGAAAACACACCTCTTGCCACCCTTATGAGTAAATTTTTCAGAGTACCTAAACTCGTTCTGATTCATTGGAATACCATATCTCGAAGGTGGAAGTCTCCTACTTTTATTGAATTAATTTCTATATAATATAGTGTTTCAGAAAATTGCTCTCAAAAGTGAGAATTGGTGTCTGGACTGTGTTTTTCCTGTTGTCAGTTCCTCTGTGCATCTTAAAGTTAAATTAAATTTCTTGAGACTGTACCTGCTAGCTTTATGTGTAGTGATGCTCAAGTCATAGTCATCTCCTGTAGTGTTATGCATGGAACTGTAAGCTGCTGTGTTGCTTACATTGTGGTGTGGTCTGGAATGCAAGAGAAAGGGTGATCTCCTAGGGCAGTAATATTGCCGTAATACAGAACATGTATTAATGCACCTGTTTATTAATATTTGAAAGAAAATATAGGTGCAGTATTCTGGTATGTATCTTTCATGCCTTTTTATTCATATTGCTTTCCTATTTAAACTACTTTGCCCTTGACCAATACCAAGAATATATTGACAAGAATACTGCTCGCAAGGATGTAAATTGTATCATCTCTGGATCACTAATCCAAATCTGTTAAGAATTTGACAGTATCAGTTTACACTTCTGCACATTTATCTTGTATGCTGTAGATACAGTATAGGGTAGCAGGTGTAGTAAATTACAAACATTATTCCTAGTGGATTGCTAGCTCTATCTAGGCAGAAATTCACGTTTTTAGTCTTTGACAATCAGTGTTCTGTATTACATAGATAAAGGAACGAGCTATATAAGCTGTTTAACAGGAATGGGAGTGTTGAGATCTAACAGCAAGCATGAGCAAAGTCTTGTCTCTATATAATGGCAGTTAGTATGGACTTTCTTTTATGTGCATGTCGTGCCAAACTATCAACTTATTCTGACTTTGATTACTCATAGCTTAAACTGTTGCAGGGAAAACTGCACTTATCTCAGAACCTCAGAATGGTTTGGATTGAAAGGGATGTTAAAAATAATCTGGTTCCAACTGCCCTGCCATGAGGAGGGACACTTTCCAGTAGATCAACTTACTCAAAGCTTCATCCAACCTGGTCTTGAAAACCTCCAGGGATGGAGCATCCAAAACTTCACTGGGCAACCTTTCTTGTGCCTCACCCCCACCACAGTAAACAATTTCTTCCTGATATCTAATCTAAATCTACCCTCTTTCAACTTGAAACCATTACCCCCTCATCCTACCGCTACAGTCCCTGATAAAGATGCCCTCCCCAGCTTTCTTGAAGGCCCCCATTCAGTACTAGATGGATTATATAATGTCTCCCTGGAGTTTCTCTTCTCTAAACAAGCCTAGCCCTCTCAGCCTGTCCCCATATGGGAAGTGCTCTAACCCTGTGATTGTCTTTGTGGCCCTCCTCTGGATTTGCTCGAATAGATATGGATCCTTCCTGTGCTGAGAACTCCAGAAATAAATACTGTACTCCAGGTGAGGTCTCACAAGAGCAGAGTAGAGGGGCAGAATTGTCTCCACTGACTTGCTGGTCACACTTCTTTTGATGCATTGATAGACCTTTCATACATCAGGAATTACTAATATCCTCATCTAGGAAGTTAAATGTGTTTGGTGTTGTGGTAATGCAGACATTTAAACACTGCTTGCCAGAATTTTGCTGAGGACTTTGTCACTCCAAGTATGTGAAAGACACTATCTGGTATCTTACACTGACAGAAATAACTGGCTAGGTAGCTAAACTTATTCTCATGTTCTGTCTAATAAGATGTTTACAGGCTCATGTTCTGAGATACTTGTTCTCATCTTAATTTTTCTTTTGCCTGAGAAAGAATCCTACTGATATTATTCTCAAATTAGTGAGAATGAAGGATGACTTTGAAACTTGATGGCAAAAGTGTGTGACTAAAATTTGTCATGATTTAACCACACTAGGATGCTAAGCACTGCACAGTTGCTTGCTCACTCCCATCTGGTATGGAGAGATGGGAAAGAAAATCAGGTAAAAGTGAGACAATATATGTTGAGATAGACAGCTTAATAGGTAAAAAAAAAAAGCAGTGCTATAAGTGAATTCATTCATTGCTTCCCATCAGCAGGCAGGTGTTCAGCTCTCTCCAGGAAAGCAGGGCTCCATCACATGCTATGGTTTCTTGGGAAGACAAAATGCTGTAACTCCTAATGTGCCCCCCTTCCTTTTTCTTTCTTCAGCTTTATATACTGTGTATGGTGTTACATGGTGTGGAATATCCCTTTGGTCAGCTGGGGTCAGCTGTCCTGGCTGGTTCCCCTCCCAGTTTCTGAGTGCAGCTGTGTGCTTGGTCTGCTTGCTGGTGAGGTGATGTGAGAAGTAGAAAAGACCTTGATGCTGCTCAGCTGTAAATAAAACCTCTGAGTTATCAAGGCTTGTTTTCATTGCAAATCCAAAGTATAGCACTGTACAGGCCTCTATGAAGCAATGTAACTCTGTCCCAGCCAGAACCAATGCAGACCTTAATACTTTTGCTTTCGCTTTCTTCTGTGCTGCTTACTCATTCTCAAGCACTTTAAACCTATACTGCCTATTTCAGCATAATTCCTGCTTGGCTTAAAATGCAGGGATATGAGGGTTGAAAAGGGTGCGTTTTGCTTATAGAATCATAGAATCACCAGGTTGGAAGAGACCCACTGAATCATCAAGTCCAACTATTCCCACCATTCTCTAAACCATGCCGCTCAGTAGTACCTCATCCGCACCTGCCTTAAACACCTCCAGGGAAGGCAAGTCAACCACCTCCATGGGCAGACCATTTCAGTACCTAATGACCCTTTCAGTGAAGAATTTTTTCCTTCTGTTGAGCCTGAACCTCCCCTGGCAGGGCTTAAGGCCATTCCCTCTTGTCCTGTCCCCTGACAATTGGGAGNTTTCTGGTACAAGCCAGGATGCCATTGGCCTTCTTGGCCGCCTGGGCACACTGCTGGCTCATGTTCAGTCGGCTGTCAACCAGCACCCCCAGGTCCTTCCCCTGGCAACTTTCCAGCCAGGGTTCTCCCAATCTGTAGCTCTGCATAGGGCTGTTGTGCCCCAAGTGCAGGACCCGGCATTTGACCTTGTTAAACTTCATGCCATTGGTCTCTGCCCAACGGTCCAGCCTGTTCAGATCCCTTTGCAGAGCCTCCCTACCCTCCAGCAGATCCACACTTCCACCCAGCTTAGCATTGTCTGCAAACTTACCAAGGGTGCACTCAATGCCTTTATCCAGATTATTGATGAAGACATTGAACAGGGCTGATGAGGGAGGGTGTGAAGTAGCAGGCATAAAGCAGACTAGGCCTTCTGCTTCTAGTGGACCTGCAGTAGCCAGGAGGAGTTTGTACCCAGGTGGTAAAGCTGCACTTCTCTAAATGACTCAACGATAATTATTGATGCTAATTGTCATCAGTCACCGTGGAGGGGAATCATGTGCAACAGTCTGTTCAAGAAAAAGTTGTTTCAGCTGCAGAAAGGTGACCTGTATATAATTGAGATTTGGTCACTGGGACATAAAGAACAATACAGTTAAGGGTTTAAGTGTTAGGAAAAAGGATGGTTTGTGATAAACAAAATCTGGAGATCTGTCAGTCCCACAGGTGCATTGGTATTATACTTTTTTAATATTCCTGATAGATGTATTGCCTTGCAGGCCACTTTTGTACCTTTTTCAACCTTTTGTGAATACTGAAACAAAGGAAAAGCTTTTGCAGATTCTTCCTCCAAAAGCTGCATACAAAAGAATTGCCTTTTTCACTTCCTCCAGCAAAAGTCTCCTTGAATGCACTTTGGACAGAATATGTAAATGTCTTCTTTTGAGAAAACATTTTCTGCTGTCTTAAGCACTCCCTTGTTTCATGAAAATAAACTTCTATCAGATATGAACAAAGCTTTAATCTTTTCTTTAGTGAATCTTAGGAATTCTTTCCCCTTCTTTAAAGAAAAAGGATGAAAACAAAAGTAAAGAAAACTGAGTAGTTGCTGATTGGCTAGTAGAAACTATTACTCTGTTAGTTGTTCATAGCAGTGGAAGCAAACTTTTGTGATGCTTGAGAGCTGCCGCTGCAATTACCTTCCAAAGACTCAGAGATACAAAATTTGCTTATTATTGTACTTCCTGTGTAATGTTATTCTAAGCATAGGTTCATAGTTCTAAGTCCACTTAACTCTAGCGTGGCTTTCTTACTGTTTCTGGAAGATGATCAGCCCAACCTACTGACAAAACAAACATCTGGAAAACATTATGTCAGTGTTCACTGTAGAGCTAATGCGTATTTCTCGTTTTATAAAATGCATGTTAAGTGTAAGTGATATGCCTAGTCTTCTATTGTGCTTTGTTAATGAAATACATCTTCTAAAAGGAATGAATGTTACAGGGCAAAGGGCAAGTCTTATAAATCTGAGGAGAACAAATTCATGTTTAGCCCATCATCCTCTTCGAACTGATGTGTATATTTGTCTTTCTGCAGTCCCTAAAGCTCCAGAGATAGACATATCAGCATGTCTGGTTGCTGATAACTGCGTAACAGTATCATGGAGAATGTCTGAAGAAGACAGCAGAACTGATCATTTTGTACTGGAGTATAGGAAAACCAACTTTGATGGGCTTCCTCGAGTAAAAGATGAACGGCCTTGGGAAGTGATAGACTATATTAAAGCTACAGAATATACATTATCAGGTAAGGGGGTTTTATAATTCAAAACCAATAATATTGGTAAAACTATACATGAAAGTTCTACAACATACTGCTTCTTCTATATGTAATGAGGCTTCCATTGTTTTGTGTTACTCTTGGGTGCTTTGTTTGATACTGACTGCCTTTGAGTTTGAGGTTTTATAAAAAGCACATGTTAAATAAAGTTTACTGATATTTAAGCTTGTTTTCTGCAGACTGCTACAAATGGAAAACAGTTAAGTGGAATAGATTTAGGTTTGTAAAGATTGTAAGTAATCTCAGTTCAAGTTTCTGCATGTTCACTTTTTAGGTCTGAAATTCGACACGAAGTACATGAACGTAAGAGTACAAGCTTGCAACAAAGCTGTAGCAGGGGAATACTCTGATCCTGTGACTCTGGAAACCAAAGGTAAAATTTGAAAGACTCATAAACCTAAATGTAGTGAAAACCTTGTGCTTACTGTTCTCCCTTCATGTAGGAACTTGTACGTTCAGACTGCTTCTGCATTAGCACTGCTGAAACGTGCCATAAATGAAAAACAAAACAACCATTGCTCTAGAAGATTAAGAAGCTTATTTGTGTGAAGCTGGCCATAAAGCATTCAAACACTAAAAATGAGGTAGTGATTTAACTTTCTCCAACAGAGCTTGATATGGGTTGTTCTGAACTGTGGATTGACAGCATCGTGTGCCACTACATCATGCCAACACATAACTAGAGGATATAAACATTGTAGCTGAGCATTTGTAGGACTCCTAGGGCATCTAAACAGTTGGTGTGTACTTGGCTGGTTATCGGTACTTGGCATGTGACAGGTAATAGCTTTCTGTAAATAGAAGGAGCTGAAAAGGATTTCCTTGACTTTGTAGTTTTAGATTCCAGTCACTGTCAATATTAAAAAATAGTTCTAGATTGCTACACTTAAGTCATTGTGGAAACAAATCAATTAGACAAATGGGTTAGTCTGAAAATGGTGGCTTCTGAACATTATATTGTAAAAAAAACTAGAAGAAAAATTTATTGGAAGTAAAGTTTTGTGACAGAACACAAACTATTATAGTGGAAATAATGAGACTTTAATTATAGCTAGACCTATGGCATAAAGGGCAAAATGACTGATGTGAGCAGGATAATTAAAATATAAATTCTGTTAGCTTTATAAAAACAAAGCTATGTGCAATTTGAATGAGCTGATGTACTTTCTGGTACTTTACTAAAATGCTTTTAATAGTCTTAAGCAACAGTCACGGTCAATATCCATTTAATAGCCACCTACATTCCTTTACTCCAGACCAAGAAAAATAATTATGATTTTGATTGTTTGGGCAGTTACCATGCTTCCTGTTAATTTTTTTTTTTGTTATTTCTGTATGAATATATAGTTCACTTTCTTTAATAATCAGCTCGTGGAAATTCAGTATCGTGATCCCTGTGTTCACGTTGTTTTCAGACTTGTGTACTGTGAGCACTACACTCTTAAAATCCCAAGTATACTTTTTTTCAGAATCAGTCTAATATCTGGTAGCATTAGGACACTTACAGAATAGTCTGTAAGTAAGCATCTTCAGGGAACTTGGCATCTTGTATTAGTTTTTTTTTCTTGGATGAGGGACTGAAGTGACAGGGTCTGACTGACAGGCCTGAATTTATATGTATGCCCTATGGATGATAAGTATTGCTCTGTGTGTTGCTCAATCTATAACTTTCCACATCCCTATCATGGAGTTGTACTGAGTTATACATAAGAGTTTGAGAAGGTATTTCATTATCTGTACAGTTGTGCTGTGTGAAAGAGGGAAGATGGACAAGAATGTTGTGTTTCTACAGCTCCTTAGCTTAAAGATAGGAAATATCCATCTGCTTGCTCCTCTCCTCTCCTGGGACCTTGGTCATGTTCTAGGAGGGAGGGCAGTAAGCAGCTGTGGCCAGACTCTGCTTTTTGGGGTGTTGTAATTTTTTTGTTTGATGGTATAAAGGCTAGGCCCCTTGCAGCAAGGGTTGGGAGACTTCCGTCATGGGTGGACACACCATGTGATTTCCCAGTTGCCACTGTGACTGTATTTGGATGATGTTAAAGCAATTGGTGATGCATTTCTCTTAATTGCTTTACTTATTCTCTTATGGCAATGATTAGACACATTGTCTTTACAAGCTATTACTGTTAACTTGTGATTGATCACTACTAATCATATGTATGTCATACAGTAATAACTTGAGTAAAACTTGATTTCACAAAGTTTGGGCCTTTATGATTATTGTTGCTGAAGGCTCCTAAGTGTTTGAGAATTTGGGAACTCTTATGGTATATGTTTCTAAAAGTGCGAGTATTTGAGAGTTCGGGGGGCTTTATATTGATTTTGCTAAAAGCCTCTGCAGTAAAACGAGGACTTGGCTACTGTGAATACCAAGTCTCTTCTGGTTGCATACATTCTCTGCTGTTCTTGTATCTGTAATTGACCTCACATTTCAGCTATCTACTAGTGTGTGCTATGCTGTCTATTTAATATTCTCCAAGTTTGCAGTCCTTATTAATCATAAACACCTTGTTCAAGAATCAGTGTTGGAGAGCATGGAAAATAAGCTTACCTTTTCTAGTAATTTGTGATTATAAGAATTTAGGGAGTAGGCTGCATCTAGCAGAAAGCATCAGCTGAATTCAGTTACTGATATTGCAGCACTGTAAGGATGAAAGAGCTTACTTTGTAATTTATACACTGAAGGTAGATAGGCTTTGTTTAAAGGGCTCTGTACCTTGATTACAAGCATCAGACTAAAAAGCTGATGTTTCTGTTGAATGGTGCTGTGCTTTAATTTTATTACCACTTCTGTAATTTTCTGTGAATAGCCACTGTTGGGAGAGAGCATTTATATACCACTTCACTGTTTTGCATTTTGTCTTGACCAGCATTTGTGTTCAGTTTGGACAGTACTTCATCTCATATGAACTTGAAAGTTGAAGATACCTATGTTGAATGGGATCCTACAGGAGGCAAAGGCCAAGAAAAAATAAAAGGGAAGGAAAATAAAAGCAGGTAAGAACTGTTATGTAAATGTTTACATTGCCTGGGATGTCTCATGGCAATTAAGGGAGGAGGGCAGGAGAGAATTAAAGCACTGGAAGACAGTGGGACACCAGAGGAACTTTCATTCAGAAATCTCACTGGAATAAATTTAAATTTTCTCTTTCCCTTACCCTGTCATACAGATGTGGAGGCTATTTATAGAAGCTACTAGAATGTGTCTTAATCATTAAACTTAAGTCTTTTTAAAAAATACATTTGCTAGGGTAATATTCTAGGTACTAAAATAACTTGTAGATCTGATGGTTTGATCTTGACTAGCCACCAGGTGCCTACCAAGCTGCTTTGTTGCTTCCTGTCCTCAACTAGACAGTAAGAGAGAAAATATGATGAAACACCTCTATGAGTTGAGATAAAGACAGGGGCATCACTCCACCATTACTGTCGTGGGCAAAACAGACTACTTGAGGAAATTGAAATTAATTTATTGCCAGTCAAAAGTCGGAGTAGAATAATGGAAAATGAGAGCAAATATTAAAATACCTTCCTCCCACCCATTCCTTCTTGCCAGGCTCCGCTTCACTTCGGTCCCAACTTCTGTACTGCCTTCCCCTGAGCAGCACAGGGGAATGGGTAATGGGAGTTGCAGTGAGTTCATTATGCATTGTCTATGCTCTTTCCTCCTCATGCTCTTCCTTTGCTCCAAGTATGGGTTTCCACCCATGGGAAACTGCTTCAGCTTGGGTCCCTTCCACAGGGTGCAGTCCTTCAGGAACAGATTGCTGTAGCATGGGTCCCACATGAGGCCACAGGAACCACCAGCAAATCTTCTCCAGTGTGGACTCTCCATGGGCTGCAGCCTTTCAGGGCACATCCACCTGCCCCAGTGTGAGGGTCTTAATGGGCTACAGGGTGCTACGTTCTCACCCTTCTCTCTTCATCAAACATATTTTTACTCTTCATCAGATATATTGTCACAGAGGCAGTACCACGCTACCACAGTCACTAATGGGCTCAGTTTTGGCCAGTGGCAGGTCCATCTTAGAACTGGCTGGAACTGGCTCTGTCTGAGATGTAGGCAGCTTCTGGCATCTTCTCAGAAAAGCTACCTCTGTAGCCCCTCCTCACCACCAAAATCTTGCTGTGTTGTGCTGGTTTTGGCTGGACTAGAGTTCATTTTCTTTGTGGTAGCAGGTAAGGAGCTTTTCTGGCTTTGTGCTGGAAATGGTGTTGATAATGCAGAGCTGTATTCATTACGGCTGAGCAGTGCTTACACAGAATCAAGGTCTTTTCTGCTTCTCACCCCATCCCACCAGTGAGCAAGCTGGGGGTGCATGAGGAGTTGTAAGGGGACCCAGCTGGCATGGCTGAACCCAACTGACCAGAGTTGTGACATTTGCCTTACCAAGTAACTATTTAGTGTGGTGGAGCCCTGCTTTCCTGGAAATGGTTGAACACCTGCCTGCTAGTGGGAAAGTAGTCAATGAATTCCTTGTTCTGCTTTGCTTGCATGTGTGGCATATACTTTACCAATTGAACTGCCTTTTTCTCAGACCACAAGTTTTCTTACTTTTACTTTTCTGGCTCTCTACCCATCCCATTGGGAAGAGTGAGTGAGCAATTGTGTGGTGCTTAGCCACTAGCCAGTGTTAAACCATGACACTTAAAACCACAGTACAGTAGATTAAAAAAAAGTCTGCAAGCAACTGACGTAATTCTGTGTTTAGGAGTGTTGCAGGTCAGTACTGGTAAATAGACAGCTTTTCTACAATAGAAAATAAGAACTGCCTGATTTGTCTTGTTGAAAAAGCAAAGGTTAAATAACATTGGTATTGTAGGTAGTTTTTCATTATCTCAAAGCCCTCATTGGTGAGGGAAAGATAGGATGAGTAAGACAGTGAAACATAAGAGAGAATGGAATGTAAATCTTGTAAAATTGACAGCACAAACACTATTTACCAACTATTTTCATCTAGGAAAAGCACTTTAACTTCAACAGAATTCTTGGTAGATTGTTGACCGTTAAGCACTAGGATGTGTGCTTTACAATCACTGAACCAAGATATGGTTCACTAGCTCTGCTCCAAGGGCACATTGCAGTGTGTTGTCCACTGAGACTCTCAGCTGTCTCTGCAGAATCACTTCTCTCACTTGTCCCCTAGCCTGTCCTATTGTGTGGGCTTCTCACCTGCAGAGCACTATCCATAACTGTGAGCTTGGTGTTCAACTGGATCTGTATACAGCTTATAGCCCAATACCCAGTCCATGTCTTGCCTCTTGAGTTTTGTGGATACTGTGTGGGAATGGGTCAAAAGCCTTGCTAAAGTCAAGTTGTAGGTGATATCTGTTGCTCTTGCCTGGTTCACAGAGCTGGCTACTACTTCCTCAAAGACAATAATTAACTGTAAACATATGGTTTTCACTATATAAAGAGCAGTGCTTGGGGAAAATGTGCAAGCAAATACCTTCCATCTGGGCATATACTGCCAGAAGCACAGTAGAAAAAATTTTAATGGCATCTTAAAAATGGGGATATTTTACTGTAGGAAACTTCCTGCAGAATAGTTGTTTAATGACTGCTTATTTCTGTTGACAGTGGCCAGAATTCTCCTCTGAAGAGCAATAGAAGGTGATAACATACGTCTTATTCCTAAGATCTAGCACCTAGCTTTGCTGGGAGTCTATGCTACTTTCCTTCGCTTGATGTAGTGAGAAAAATCTAATAGCCTTCATCAGTCACAGTACCCAGATGCTTTTAAAAATTGTTTAGAAGTTTGAATTGGATTCATAGAGATTTGTATGTGTGTACAGTGACTGGAAATGAAACATTTGTCCTAGTGGTTATGGTGCTATGAAAAGCTGAAATTGAACTAAATCAAACTATTTAGCAATATTATTCCTAATTTTATTTTATTTCCCATATCTACCAAAAAACCCAGCTTCCTTCTCATGTTGCCCTAGCTTTAACCAGTGGATCTGCTAGGGTAGATGCCCCAGGTCCCCATTAGTCCATATTCGTTGCTGCTATCACTGCCTGGGGATCCTCTTGAAGTTCCAGACCCTCTCTTTTCCAATTACCTTCTTTCTTGCAGTAGGCACTTTGATTTTATCCCAATCTATTCCTTAGTCCTTCTCTACTTTCTATAAACCTGCCCTTCCTTGTTCTCTGTATCCTCCCCTGCCCACTATGCCTTTCTGTTCCAGTGCTGCTACGGAGGCTGTAGCCATCACCCTCATCACCTTCCCTCTTTCTGCACCTTCTTGGTTCCTATAAACTCTCCAGGCTTCCTCTAATTATATTGCCAGATTTCTAATCCCCAGCTCTCACAACTTCTGGAGTTTCCTTCTAATATCTGCTGCTGATTGGCTGAAAACCAGAAAGACTAGATGCTCTTCTGCTACATCCGAGGAGGGGTCCAAAGTACTATATCTTCTCATGGCTTCCCTCAATCTACCTAAAAATTCTGTAAGGGTCTCCTTTCTTCTCTGTTTAACAGTACATAAGGCTAACCAATTCACTGCCTTTGGAATAGTGTTCTCTAATCCTAATTTAATCCAATCCTGATACTGTCTCAGCATGGTTCTCAGTAGGATCCCAGTGTGGGTCTGTTAGTGGAATGTGGTCATCTACATTTCCCTATGAAGTGCCTCTTGTAATTTGAGAAAGGAGGTAGTAGAGAGGAG
>WAAB01002941.1:0-11752 GCA_013389865.1 Piaya cayana | reverse complement strand
GGAGGTTGTAGAGAGGAGGGAGCTGGGCTCTTCTCCCAAGTGACAGGGGACAGGCCGAGGGGGAATGGCCTCAAGCTCCGCCAGGGGGAATTTAGGCTGAACATTAGTAAGAAGTTTTTCACAGAAAGCGTCATTGGGCAGTGTCAGAGGCTGCCCAGGGAGGGGTTGATTCAGTTTCCCTGGAGGGGTTTAAGGGACGGATGGACGAGGTGCTGAGGGTCATGGGTTAGTGTTTGATGGGAATGGTTGGACTCAGTGATCCGGTGGGTCTCTTCCAACCTGGTTCTTCTATGATTCTGTGTTGGAAGGTCTGTTTGCTTCACATACTTGTGTATTGGTACAGCCTAAGATTTAGTCAACAGTTTTTTATCTTTAAACATGGGAATGTACTTTGAAATATTCCAGTCAGGCAAGTGCCTTTCTGTGTCGGATAGAGATGTGTAGCACTAGGAAAAAGAATCAAAGTTTAGGTCTGTTCTGATATTTTTGCTGTCTTTCTTCATAGTAACATGTCATTGGATGCAGGATTCCCTGCTCTGGAATGTAATCTCTGGTTTCTTTTGGGGTCTGAAATAAAGAAAAAAGAGAAAGCTTTACTACTTGTATTTCTGACGTTATAAGGTTACAGGCTACAACCTTGGGAGATTTTACACTAAATTTGATTTTTTTATTGTTCCACAAAATGGCACCTGTTTTCTGACAGTCAATAAAACCGCAGGTGATATTCTTCTTACAATGGTTGTGAAGGGACTGTTACTATTTGCTATCGCAGTTTAACTGCAGGGCAAGCTCATAAGAGCTTTTGCTGGAAAAAAACACCTAATCTTTTTTTAGCCACAGGACTGTTTCTTTATTTTCATCAAATTCCCTGGTAATATTGGTATATATTCATTTGAGCAAGTCTGAAATAAGCAGAAAGTTCTCTGCTTCTAAAGTTCAAAACTAATTTAAAATTGACAATCAGCATTTGTGTGCTAAAAAGAAAGTAGTTGCAACACAGTACAAATAAGTAATATCAACATTTAAAATAATTTATAAGAGGAAATATTATGTGAGTATTATATAAACAACAGCAACGTAGAAGTCATCTTTGTGTCTTGTTATTTACTCTTAAGTCACAAGAATGTTTTCTAATTCTTAAGATCAATGTGTGATATTTATTCTTTGAATGGCTTTCCAAGGGACTGAGGTGAGATGCAAAGTTCTCTGGGTCTAAGTTCTTGTTCTTCTTGAAGACAGGAGGGTCATTTGCTTTCTTCCAGTCCTCAGGCACCTTTCTCAATCACTGTGCTCATTCACAGATCATCAGATCTTTACGGTTGGACTTGATCATCTGGTGGGCCTCTTCCAACCTGGTTATTCTATGATACTATGAATATATATATATCATTAGACTATTGAAGAGTTGAATTTTCAAGTAGTGAATTAGCTTAAGCAACAGTTCTTAGCCAGCTTGCGGTGAGAAAGTCTGTAACTGTTTGAACTCAACTAGGCAGATAACAGCCAGGTGAGAATTAAAAATAAGAAATGATGAAAGACACAAAGTGTATGAAAGAAGCAGATTTTGGATTCTGTGATCAGAAAGCTCTGGAAAGCATGTAAATATCAGTAAATGTCAGCTGGCATTGGCTTATATTTGCGACTCTCAGGTGATGAGCTCATCATCACTGATGTTTAACATCTCTCTGGTGGCTTGATCTTCACCTGCAGCTTTCTGATGTTTTACCTCCTTTATCCTTCCTTCCATTTTTTTTTCTAGACTTTTTGTTCATCGTGTGGAATAGGCTGATATCTTACTCCGGGGGTAACGTGAGGATCTGAGCTTTAAACTGCAACCGCATCACTTCTCTGCCTGCAAGATCCCCTGGTTTGTATCCCCCTGTAGCATGTTTTGTCCTCTCCAGTAATTACAGAGGACAGGGAACTCTGTAATCCCTCCACTCTTGGTGTTTTATTTCTTTATCGAAATCAGTAACTTCCTGTGGTGTTGATATAGCAATTACCTCTTGAAAATTCTCTTTATTCTTTTTTCTGTTGCTAAGTACTTGCCGTGTTTTAACAGAACAGGCCCTCTGGCTGGGGAAAAGTTGCCATTTAAATCTTGCGAGACTGATCCACTTTTTTTTTATGATTATTTCTTTCAGCACCCCTTCGGCGTCTTTGATGTTACCCATACATTTACATTAAAAGCTGTCAGTGATTTATTTTCATAAAAAAAGAAATTATCCTTTTTTAGTTCCTTGTGAAAAATTCATGGCTGTTTTCGGTTTAATTGTGAATATAAGCTCATGGAAAGGAAACACACCAGTCGCTAAAGGAATTGTGGCATTAATGCTGCCAGCTGCAGCCATGAGGGTTAACAAATATCTAATGTAAAGAAAACTTAACTTCAGTAACTTGTGCAGAAATATTTGGATCCAAGAGGAAAAGCAGTTTTTTTCAAGGTGCTGCAATAGCATGATGCTGAAATATCATTTTTCTCAAACAGTTCATCCTCTCTGCATGGTTCTTGTGCTTTGTGTATACGGGAAAAGAAATGATACTTCCAGAAGGTGGCCTCTTTGTCCTTCTAGGACATTTTTTTCTTGGACCTGATCTCTTAAAACTTCAAGTTTTCTGTAGTTTCACAAGGAGCAAAAATGATAATGTCAGTATCCTGAACGGTTAAATCATCGAGGTCTCAGCTGTGTATTTTTGACACGAGCCTCCTCGCCTCCAGCAAATCCTTGATTTCCCCACACTGCTACCAGCAGGAGGTCACCCTTGCACGATCAGCTCCTCTTTATCTGAAATATACGATTGATTTCTTGGTGGTAGCAAGATTTTCATGTTGGTGCAATCAAAAAGAAAGGAAGGAGTATCGTACTTGGGGTCTGAATAGCATTATAAAATTATTCACACCAGCCAACTGCTTTTCCACACTGGTTGTGTTACCTGTGAATTAAAGTAATCTGGTTGACTTAATGCTGGGAAAAGGCTGGTTATAAGCAGCAGTGAGATGACACCAGTTTTCCGTGGGATACTTTAATAACTGAGAGTTGAGACTACTCAGCGATTGTCACGTATCCCAGCTGAGACCCATTTGTGTCCCCGTTTGAACGCAGCAGGGGGAAGCTGAGAGGGCCATCAGGCTTGAAGAACTAAATATATATATAATGTCAATCTGTTATGTCTCAGTGGTGCAGAGGACAACCCCTTGCCCTTCACACTCCTGCTGTTGTTTAGCTTTTGCACAAAAAAAATCTTGCCGAAGACCTCAGGATTTTCTCATCAGATTCTCTCCACCAAAAGCGACACGCAGCCTGATAATTCATTTGTGCAAAAATCCCTGTTCGTATTTCAAGGTATCAATAAAGTCCCCAAATGGAGAGAGACTTAATGATTATCATTCAGGAGGTAGGGGACCAGGAATGACGTTTAGCATCACAGGGAAAAAAACATGTGGGAAAAAAGATCTTAATTAAACATTTATATGGAGCCTGAACCATAAGAACTATAATAAGAATCTTAGCTGATTGATATCTGATCTGTTAAAATTGTCAATTATAAAAGAAGATGCCCGAAATACAATACAGTAGAAGGCACCAAAGAATCAAAAACACTGATTTTTGTTTCATTTTGACAGGAACGGTTGGACTCAATGATCCGGTGGGTCTCTTCCAACCTGGTTGTTCTATGATTCTATGATATCTGGGTAAGATAATACCCTCCTTCTTTCTCAGATTTGTAATGGGTTTGGCCCATATTTTTGTTTATCTGTCATACAATTTTTGTATAAAATCATAGAATCATAATATTGTTTGTGTTGGAAGGGACATTTAAAGTTTATTTAGTCCAACTCCTCCTCAATAGACAGGGACATCAACTGTATCAGGTGGCTCAGAGCCCCATCTAACCTGACATTAAATATAACCTCATCTGTCTCATTACATAATTAAAAAACCTGAAGGTACTGTTCAACATCTATCCCGTATTACTTCAGCTAAATTATCTTTTCTACCTTACCAGTTGCTCCTTATCCTTATTTTTGCTACTTCCTGCATTCCTACAGTTCTGGTTGACTTTGCATCAACACCTCTGCATGAATTTTCAAAGCAAATTCTAGATAATGACGTGCAAAATGTAATTTAGGTTTGCTCTATCTTCCATTCCAGTAATAAACTCTTTTTAAAGAACTGATCCCAGATGGATGATGCTTAAAATCAATTTAGTGAAAGAATCCTACTGAAAAGATTCCTTAAAACATCAAACATTTCATAAAGTCTGTTTTGCTTATTAAACAGGGTCAAGATCACTCATCAGTGATTTCACTGGTGGCACATGTCAAACCAGGTCCTGGAAATACATACTGAATACAAAGTTCATAAGATTCAGGATTTCAAGGCAACAAATTTGATTCGTGTTCTTAAGGTGTCAGGACATACACCTGATATACACATTTCGGCTAAAAATTAGCAATGTGTTTACAGTGGGAATCTGAAAATCTTTACTGACTAGATGATAAAGTGCATACAGGTAGCTTTGTACCTCATAGTCACATCCAATCACTTTCTCAAATATCAGCAGGACTTTTTCAAGGTCAGTAAAACTTCGAAATGACATAAAATCTCAGTGAGGAAATATTCACAGAGAATGAACTTCTAGACCCCTGAATAACTTCACTGGAATTTTTTTTCCTCCTTAGCTAAACTTTGTGTTGTAAAAATTCCCCTCGCTTTGTTACATGAATTATTTATACGACAAAATTAAAGAACAGAGAGCACATCTTAGTGACAGAACTTGTAGATTTAAGGGAGACACTGTAATTGGACAAAATAGATGTAATTATTCATTGTGTAGTTAAAAAGGTTAGATATATCTCAGACATCAAGCACCTAACAATTTCAGTTGTTTAGAATAGGCATTGCTGACTTTATTACAAATATTTCTCCAAGATGTTATCAAGCAATTACAGGTAAAAGTTGTTATACTTGTTCAATGGATTGTTAACTCTCAATTAAATAATTTGATGATGTAGGCATTTCACATATTCTTCAGTGATCCGTGTATTCCAGGCTATAAAGGAATTAAATTTTGCTGGTGTTAATGCATGCGGTGGAAGCAAAGTGGAAATTGGCATTCGGCCTTCGATATTTTTCCTTATAAAGCAAAGGAAAAGACATCCAGTTAACACAATCTGAGATCATAGAATCATAGAATCGTAGAATAACCAGGTTGGAAGAGACCCACCGGATCATCAAGTCCAACCGTTCCTATCAAACACTAACCCATGTCCCTCAGCACCTCGTCCACCCATCCCTTAAACCCCTCCAGGGAAGGTGACTCAACCCCCTCCCTGGGCAGCCTCTGCCACTGCCCAGTGACCCTTTCTGTGAAAAATATTTTCCTAATCAACATAATATAAGATGAATAATCAAAAATAGCAGAAAATAAAATGAGTGAGTCATGAAGAAAACTTGTGATTAGGAAAAATGTAATGAATTCATGTTAGGAAGACTGAGATTATTAATATAAATTCTGTTTCAAATATGAAGCCAAATAAGCACCAAGTGAATGCAGTATATCATCAGCCTGCTGAAAATAACAGACATAAACTTCAGAACAAGTATCATAGTGAAATGTTGAAGGAATTGCTAAAAATTACTAGGGAAATGATGTTCAATGAACATGAAAATTTGATCCTTACAATTAGCTGGTTTGAACTGGNGGATTGTTAACTCTCAATTAAATAATTTGATGATGTAGGCATTTCACATATTCTTCAGTGATCCGTGTATTCCGGGCTATAAAGGAATTGAATTTTGCTTGTGTTAATGCATGCGGTGGAAGCAAAGTGGAAATTGGCATTCGGCCTTTGATATTTTTCCTTATAAAGCAAAGGAAAAGACATCAAGTTAACACAATCTGAGATCTTTCAAAATGATTTGGAAAATATTTACTGGTTCTGAGAAGGAAAAATGGATGTAAGATTGAGAAGTACCTGTTTTCTCTCCACCCAAAAATGAGGCTAATAGTCATATTTCTTTTAATAATAAAACCAGAAAGATACAATGTCATAATGAAACTTTGGAGCTACATTTTGGTGGTGCTTAAGCAGTAGTGTCAACCTCAGACCACATAGGAGATGGAACACATGGAATCATAGAATCATAGAATAACCAGGTTGGAAGAGACCCACCGGATCATCGAGTCCAACCGTTCCTATCAAACACTAACCCATGTCCCTCAGCACCTCGTCCACCCATCCCTTAAACTCCTTCAGGGAAGGCGAATCAACCCCCTCCCTGGGCAGCCTCTGACAGTGCCCAATCACCCTTTCTGGGAAAAATATTTTCCTAATCAACAAAATATAAGATGAATAATCAAAAATAGCAGAAAATAAAATGAGTGAGTCATGAAGAAAACTTGTGATTAGGAAAAATGTAATGAATTCATGTTAGGAAGACTGAGATTATTAATATAAATTCTGTTTCAAATATGAAGCCAAATAAGCACCAAGTGAATGCAGTATATCATCAGCCTGCTGAAAATAACAGACATAAACTTCAGAACAAGTATCATAGTGAAATGTTGAAGGAATTGCTAAAAATTACTAGGGAAATGATGTTCAATGAACATGAAAATTTGATCCTTACAATTAGCTGGTTTGAACTGGCTCACAGAAAGGGTCATTGGACACTGGAACAGGTTGCCCATGGAGGTGGTTGAGTCACCTTCCCTGGAGGGGTTTAAGGGATGGGTGGACGAGGTGCTGAGGGACATGGGTTAGTGTTTGACAGGAATGGTTGGACTCGATGATCCGGTGGGTCTCTTCCCACCTGGTTGTTCTATGACTCTATGATTCACCAGTGGTGGTGTAGTCATTGCTTTGGTTGCAGACAAAGGGCTGACACTTCACTTCAGTGGTTAAAATGCCGTCAACACAGCAGCATCACGTTCTGAAATTTCTGATGAAATGTGCTGTGACAAATCCCATTAGCCGCAGCGCTTAAAATGACTGCAAGCACCGTTGCCTCTGTGCTATTATCTGAGTGTGACAGGCAGTGACCCACCTCTGTGTGTTCCTCTGATTGATGCATTCGTAACCTTGTGATTTTTACCTCCTGAAGGATGTTCACATGAATGTCTGAACCATTAGCTTGTATGTCTGAATTGGCAGCAAATGAGACATAATTTAAATAGCAGTGGTGGTACAGAACACTATGCATTCAAAGAAGTCACGGCTGCAAGCTGCTCTGAGCAACACACCTAAAATACCTAAGCAAGCTGTGAAGGAAAAAAAAATTGTGTTTTATTATTTTCTCCTCAGGTTGCTTCCAAAGATGCTGAAAGGAGCTACTTTTCTAACAGGAAAGAATAACATTTTAGAGTAGTTATTGAAAGCATTTAATCACTGTATTGACTTCAAGTTGATTTGGAGATAAAGTGACATTGGAATGAATCAAGCTATTAGCTGATGTAGCATCTAAACCAAGATACTTCCCCTAACTGTAATGAAGGCTACATTTCTTGCTATTATGATAAGAAAAGGCTTATCAAAATAGTGGTCAGAAATGAGAGGTCTTTCTTCTTACCGACATGTAGATGAGCTGTGATCCAGTCAGTAGAGGAGGACACTGTGATGTGCAAAAAGTACAGGTGACTCTATAGGCAATAGAATCACAGAATCATAGAATCACCAGCTTGGAAGAGACCCATCAGATCATGTAGTCCAACCATTCCTATCAAACACTAAACTATGTCCCTTATAGCATTTCTGTAACTTCTGATCGATGCATCTTTGAATCACAACAGCAGATTATCTCATAAAACTTTGCTGCGTAGAATTACTTTTATGTCAAACGACCCAGTCTAATTAATTTTATCTTTAATCCCACACCTTCTTAGCAGTTTCTAAAACAATAGTACAGCACATATCTAACTCCTTTGTGCAAAACCCACTGGACTTAACAGTACCTTAGGAATCATGCTGACTTCCGAAGTTGACCAACAATACCCCAAGAATATGTAATTTTCACCGACAAGCAAAAAGGAAGCGGAAAGATGTTGGTATTATTTATTTGCTGTGTTTTTGTTTGGAAAGTTGCAGATCTTGGTATCTATTGAGTACACCTATACTGATAGACCAGAATTATAGTGAGAAATTTTTCTATGGCAAGAAAAAAACATTTTAAAAGAAAGTAACCAGCTGCCTTAAGATGAGTGATTTTTTACTTAACCATAACTATCTATTTTCCCCTCTTATATTGTTATTCTCCTGTATCNTCAAACACTAAACTATGTCCCTTATAGCATTTCTGTAACTTCTGATCGATGCATCTTTGAATCACAACAGCAGATTATCTCATAAAACTTTGCTGCGTAGAATTACTTTTATGTCAAACGACGCAGTCTAATTAATTTTATCTTTAATCCCACACCTTCTTAGCAGTTTCTAAAACAATAGTACAGCACATATCTAACTCCTTTGTGCAAAACCCACTGGACTTAACAGTACCTTAGGAATCATGCTGACTTCCGAAGTTGACCAACAATACCCCAAGAATATGTAATTTTCACCGACAAGCAAAAAGGAAGCGGAAAGATGTTNGATTCTGTGATTCTATGAATTAACAATTTGAATTATGAAGAAATGGAGAAGAAAGCACTTGAGTCCTGGCTGTATGGCAGTTGTTTCACCAGGTATAACTATAACTAATGATACATGACCTCTTATGCTTATTTTACATTATCTCTTCTGTTTGCGTAGGATAAAGGTATCTGAAGATGCTGAACTCTTGTCCTGTGGTGACAGGCTGGCTTATTGATGGGAAGACATCCAAATCTGAATACGTTTGTATCACCCGTCCCTTCCTCTCCATGCACTGTGCAGCCCCAGGCTGCACTTGTTCTGTTACTTTTACTCTTTTCAGGTTGGACAATCTATCGTTTGAGCTAGATATCTCTTAGCTTTTTGAAACAATAAGAAAAACCAGACAGGGCAGATGACATTTTGTTTCTGACTGCTCTGCTGCACGGCAGAGGTTTCAGGGAAAGTTCGGCTGCACAAACCATGCTCACCTTGCCCAATGCCATTATAGTGATCATTCTCTCTTATTTCTAGGGTAGCGTGGGCCAGTCTGTTTGCAATTCTATAGTCAGAGAGTTCTTATTTTACTAATAATAGAAATACGTTTTTATTAATCATCTCACACAAAGTGTGAATTGCATAATTAAGCTTTAAAAAATGACAGTCACATTAAATAATGTATTTATCATGTAGTCTTATAACACAGAGATGTGAAAAAATTCTCCATCCATTATTATGTATCTGAACACTTTTCTTTGATCATAGAATCATAGAACCACCAGGTTGGAAGAGACCCACCGATCATCGAGTCCAACCATTCCTATCAAACATTAAACCATGTCCCTCAGCACCTCTCCACCCGTCCCTTAAACCCCTCCAGAGAAGGTGAATGAACCGCCTCCCTGGGCAGCCTCTGACAGTGCCCAATGACATTTTCCATGAAATTTCGCTTGAATTTGTTTGGAATGAGCAGGAAAAAAAAACATTCCAAACTATTCTTCTACTCCGTTTTGCCTCAACACAAGGCAGAAATAAACAAATAAATTCATTGTCTTATCACTGTGATAAGTTTAAACACAAACTGGGCCCATGGCAGAACATGAAAGTCCTCATTTTCCCCAGCTGGCTCTGCAGCACTGTATGTGGCTCTTCACAGGGAGGTGGTGGCATGAAGCAGGGACTGCAACTCCATAAATTATCTCATCAAGAATCTTTTGAGATCTTCCACACAGTCTCAGAGCTCAGTCCCTTAGATGTGAACGTTGCAATAGACCTAAGTGCCTCATTTTCTGGGAGTTGATTGACAAATGAGGAGAAGCAGAGAGCATTTGTCAAGCAATATCACCTACCTTCTTTAGACACATATTATCTACCTGTCCAGGACCTGTTGGAGGTGAAGAAAAGTCCTTTTATATTGGTTATTTTTCTTTGTTGATGCATATATCACTAAGGTGAATACCAGTTCTGAGAATGCCAATGAAAAGGAATGTATTTCTTTACATGCGTTGTGAACGTATATGTAAAATCATAAAATCACAGAAGAACCAGGTTGGAAGAGACCCACCGGATCATCGAGTCCAACCATTCCTATCATGTCATACTAGAGAAAAATATGGTAAAATATTTGTATAATCAAGTACGTATATTTTAAAAGGATAAACTTATTATCCAGAGGGATTGCTTGGATGCATTTTCTATTGCAGTAAGCAATCACAACACTGACAGTCCCTCTTTGTCCTGTAGCAGCAGGGGAAGTACTGAGTTTCACTAACTTGTCCTTATCGTAAACCTGCAAATATGCTTTTGCTCTCATTTATTCAACGGTTCATACAACACGACGCTATGGAGGTTTTGTGCTTTTTGAGAATACTGCACTGCTTTATACGTGTAATAAATGTGACAGCAGAGTGAGGAATGATGGAGAAATTTACTTTTTTCAGACAGGTGCTTGAGCTGTTCTATAAAACTTTACTATCGAAAACAACGATGAATTGTGTCTTATTTTGGTGCTGCTGGTATTTCACTCCTACCTTGCCCTCTGCACAAAGCAGCAGTCTTCAGGTTAATGCATTTTGAGAAGTACTGGTGGCCTCTGTGGGTGTAACAAGGGGCAAAACTCATGGATTTCTTCTCAAATATCAAAACTCCTGATTTTGCTGGCACGAGTGGGTTTCACCGTGGCACTAGGGTGACAAATAGTCCCTGTGGTGACGAGTAGCAGGGCTTTTCAAAAGAGGCTTTGCATGGCTCTGGGATGTTTTATATAGCTCTATTTCCCCTCTCTCTTCTAAAATGAGTGCCTAATTTGCATTTCTTCACTTCTTTTAGCTAGTAATTAAAGGCAAAGCCTGCGCAGTAAAATCAGAGATAGCAGGGGAAGCAGTCAGCGTGGACCAATAAAACACACAGGGAAGGGGCTCAGTGGAGCTTTTCAGGCAAGTTGTTCAGCCGTGTGCGTGTTCTGTTTTATTTTTTTTTATTTTTCTAAACACTGCGAAACTCCCTTTGAAAAACCTGAGTGGTTTTTTTTTTCCATTTGTCTGCTGTTTTGCTCATGTCAGTTTGAAGGCAGAGAGACAGCGCTGTTATTGGAGCCGAATTCCTTTAGAGTTCATCACTGATGCCACCGAACAAGGTAGATCTAAGGGCAGCCGGAGCAGAAATAAGCTCCTCTCACCAAAATAAAAGGAAGAGCATGGTTAGTGCGGGGCTCTTGAAATCTGCAGTGGTCTTGTCTTTTTTGCTTGATGTTTATTTCAACAAGTCCCTAATTGTTAGAGTTTTCTAGAGGTCCTTCCGCAGCTGAGCATGTGATGTACCCCGAGTACATCTCAGCTTCTCAGTCAAGGAGTCTGCAGCTGCCCTGTAAGTAGAGTCTTACCAGAATTTGATATAAATAGATATTTAAATACTTCCAACCTAGTGATTCTGTGATTTGTGAGGGGGGTTTGGAGTGGAAGTCACATTTTTGGGGACATTCATGAGAGGATTTGGCATGAAAGTTGCGCTTTGGGGAGATTTGCGAGGAGATTTGGTCTGAAAGTCACATTTTCGGGGTATTTGTGAGGAGATTTGGAGTGAAAGTCACATTTTGAGGGCATTCGTGAGGGGGTTTGGCATGAAAGTCACATTATTAGGGGCGTTCATGAGAGGGTTTGATGTGAAAGTCATGCTTTGGGAGAT
>WAAB01002940.1:0-104292 GCA_013389865.1 Piaya cayana | reverse complement strand
TTAGCCTTGGGATGGAGCAGAATTTGGAAAGGAATTTCCTTTCATTGGAAAGGAATCCAGTATCTGTAATTCAAGGTTTCTTGAAAATGCAAGGTAAAACAGTAATAATCAAGAGATTTTCTTCAGCTAGGCAGCCCAGGACTACAACAGCGATGTAGACATAAGCCTTACCAGAAAGCTTCCATGAAAAATGGCTCCTCCCCAAACCAACAGCAGTAGCTGTTGTTCAGATCAGACTGGTACACATATCAGATTCTATCACTTCACATCCTATTTTACTGTGTTTAAAAATACGCACCCTTCTCATCTCCACAGCCCATACCACCTGCATACTCTGATACACTTCAGACTGTAAGTGTATGGGTTGCTCCCCGTTATAGCCAGTGATGTGCTAGCCAACCTCAGAAGGAGAAAAGAAAGAATCTCAACTGCTGAACTCCCACACTGACCCACAGATCAAGCAAGAAGCAAGGTCCAACAGGCTGGCACAACTCTTGCACTCCCTCCTACCCAATACTGGAAGAGTGATGATACATGGTGCTTCACCTAGGTGTCCCACAGCTAGTGCAGCCCTCACTACCCAACCTCACACAAAGGTAACATCTCCAGTTGACCAGCAAAAATTACTTCAGTGAAATACGAAGGAGAACCCTTCAGGCACTGCAGTGCAGGGCAATCAGTCAGGAGAATTCTGAGAATCTGAATAATTACATTTTCTTATTGTCTGTTTTTTTTACCACACTGGCCTTATAAAATATTAAAGCAGCATAGAAACCATGAAACAGTTTATTTAAACTTCATTTCTCTTCTACTTCTTCACCATTTTCTTTATTCTCCCTACCCATGTTCCTTTTTAACCTTCCTCCTTCTCTGAACTCCACCTTTGTCCTGCCTGTGCTTTGCAGCAGCAGAGCTGCTGGAGCCAGTGGGAAGTCACTGCCAAGTATCAAGACTGTCTGACACCTCACACAATAAGATCCTGTCTTCACCTACTTGGACTGCAGCCTCTGATGACCACTGCAGACTGAACAGTTTGAGGAACTTTCAGCTGAACAGTATAGGCACTGAATGCACCAAGATTATAGAAAAAATAGGGTCTTGATCACACTTAATCATTCTGAAGACTATTCCCTAAGACACTCTGCTGCCTTTGGTGACAGGGGAAGGACAGGGGACCAAGAATCTTCCTAGTGTTGCTCTGAATTCCAACTAATTTTGCTGTATGTTCAACCATAGCAGCTAAGCTAAGCAAAGAGCTTACTGCTGCCAGAATGGATGGATCAGTTCCCCATTCACTCTCACTTTGTCCACTCTTCAGACTTCACTGCAATCCTTCACAAGTCAGTTCATCCCCTTGAGGAACACAAAAATTTCTTAATTTTTGTATGAGTTTGGTCACTAACCTAGCAAGTCTGTTGAGTAGAGGATGTCCCAGTATATTACCCAGAATTAAGACTGTCCTTTCAGTAGCAGCAAGCACACATATAATCTTGGGGGCACTTTGTCAGGCTGCATTTTGAGTCAGGCTGGAGAAGGAAAAGCAATGACTCTTGTACTTGTTAAATTCCATTCTTTTTCCTTATTTCTGTGCATCTCTGCAAAAGGTGTATAATTCTTACCTTTATTATTCAAGTTGTTCTTTTTTATTAATCCAGCAGGCCTGCTGTATGCACTGACATGATGCCTTTCTTATATTTTATGAAAGGTGTGCGATATACATCATTATCAGTGGTTAGATCTATAGTGCTGACCACCCTTCCATGAGTTATTGGAGAATATAAACACCTGGGGGTGTTTAAAAGACAGGTGGATGAGGTGCTGAGGGACATGGTTTAGTGGTTGATGGAAATGGTTGGACTAGATGATCCAGTGGGTCCTTTCCAACCTAGCGATTCTATCATTCTATGATTCTCTTTTGTACTTCTCTATAGCTGAAAAGGCCCAAGGAGGGAGAGGTTGTCTACAGTTAGGTTCTCATTTCGATAACAGTGAGAGCATAGAGGAGAGAATGATGGAGTTGAAGCTTACAGACAGTGCTCGACAGCAGCACTATCCCTTCACTCGGCTATGATTAACAAGTCACTAATGCTAACTTCCCACAGGCATGTCCTTTATCTTCTTGGTGGGATGCAAATTAAACTATCATGAAGCCTTTAAAACTGGAAAATCTAACTCAGAGGTTTCATAAGTTAGCTAGGACTTTTCTAACCTGCAAGTTCTTGAATTTGGTTTTCTTCTATATCTCATTTTTGAAGTGTAGCACTAATAAAACCAGCAACTGAACACACACAAAAAAAAAAGTAGTAAATGTTGTTAAAAGTTCCAAACAGCAAATTGGTTCTGGCACGTAGGAAGAGGAGAAAGAGTGAAGAGTCTATAAGATTCTAACCAAGAAACAAAGGACATGTGTGACAAAGAGAATAACTATGCCATCTTTTGCAGAATGGTTTATAACTCATGATCTCCAAGCTGTCCAAGAAGCCCACGGGAAAAAAATAAGACTTGCAGATGCAGCAGAGGTGCTAACTTAAGTCTGGCACTGCACTGCAAAGTTGCATTGCTTTCAGATGGAAGCTGGTTTCCAGCCAGTCAGCTTGAACCACAAAGAGAACAAGCTTATTTCTCCCTCTAAGAGCTTTAAGAGTTGTGTGGGCACATTCAGAAGATGATAACAAGATGTATGATGGGACACTAAGGAAGGAGTAGCACCTCTGTGCTTCCTTCTGATCATACAAAAAAATTTTTTTTAATAACAGAACACATTAATGCAGCTGGACCAAACGTGGAAACAGGGTAGTTCTGAAATTGCCCTTAACAAACTGCCATCATTTCCAACAGCATAGCAGTGTGAGTGACCAATTCAGATACTTACCTGCATAGTCATCTTTCTCTACTTTTCTGACCAGCTCAGATGAACTTCTAAGAGGGCTGAATTACACTAATACAATTGGCTCTAACTGACATTATAGTCAAGTCAGAGTAGAACAGAGATGATGGACACTCTCTTTCCATGTGCAGTATCACTTCTTTCTTGGTCTGAGGGAGCCATTGGTGGATAATCCAAGAGATATCCTCTTTTTCAAATAGCTAAGTACATTCATCATACAATAAATCCAGTGAGCAAAGGAGTCTGCAAAATAAACCAGTTTGCTCAGAACAGTTACTTGCATATGGCTTGCAAATTATGAAGCTGGAGTAATCGTTCAAAGGGAGGTAACTCACAGAAAGACAATGCAGGAGACATCGTAAATGTCATCTGCATTTGAACAAGTTGCTCTGTCTCAGGTAAGTTGCATTGTATTTAAATAATAAATAAAATCAATACACACAGCAATGTTAGCTTTAAAATATTCTAAGCTTATATCTGCTTAGTATCAAAACAACGTGAAACATTTCATGGTTGAGGGACCAGTAATTTAGAGGTAAGCAACAGAGCCCCAAATTTCAGAACTAGCAGCATGGAACAAGAGATCAATGCCAACTAGTAAAGAAATTATTAACATATGGGGTACACTTTAGCAATGTAGCACAAATTGCTAAAACTGCAGTATTATAATGAAGAACACAGATGGCACCTGATATCAAAATAAATAAATAAGAGTAGTATATATGCCCTGTTGCAAAAATAGAAGTCTACATTAGCCTATTATTTGTTTAGCAACAAATTCCGATCTGTACTTTGCAAGCAAAGAATTTATAATCAAAATATAAGTTACTAAGTGCACAAATCAATACCAAGACTATGTTTGTTAAAACACAGTTTCTATCTCATAGATTTCACAACCCTGTTCCCGGAAGCCAAGGAATATTTCCATACATGCTGAAAGAGATGGCAGCCAAGGCTTGAAGCTGAGCAGTACTCTTTTTCTAGCCCACTCAGAAATAAGGAACAGCACCCTTCAAAGCTTTTGAGGAAAAGAATAGCTTCTCTCCATATCTTCCCTTGTATACAGCTGAACACGAAGAGCAGACAACAACCCATTTTTCAGGACAGAGCAGAGAGAGTTTTTCAATTCACTGCTTTATCTGGCTTATTCCATACTCTTAAAACAAAGACATAACTACCGCATATTCTTAGAAAAACTGTAAAAATGCTTGAACATACTGTTTTTATTCTGAAAGTCTATCTTCCACAATTCCAGGTATCCCAAGGCTGAAAATCTGTTTTCTATAAGGATACTATTTGAGCTGCAATTATGCTCGCAGGAATGAAAAAGGTCAGCAGACATTTCATCTCTACCTTAAAATATGAGAAAGTAGTTAGCTTTGATGCTAGTTTCTCCTATTCACTTCTTTTATCACTATAGTTCACGGTTTCTAATGCAAACCAGATGATAACAGCCCAATTCTGAATAGCACAAAATAGCTAAGCGTATCATTTCCACTACCTGCTCTTTACCAAAGCAGAGAATACTAATCTCATTCTAATTTTTCCATTTTCATACTGCAGCTGACACAATTTACATGACTCAAAATGAAAAAATGTTTAAAGTATTGCCAGAAAGAGACACTTTGTTTGTGCCAGGAAGCACACACTCACGTCCCCATGTATAAGTCCAAAAGCCAGGACTCAAGCTCCCAGGGGAAAAAGCCTTCTATCAGTAGCCCCTTTGCTGCACAGCAGCTAATCAACAGAGCATTTGCAACACGGAGCAGATCTGCACAGGACCCTGCATCACAAGCACAGATAACATTGCATTGCTCATTTATGCTGTTGGGGGACCAGGCTGCCCTAGACATCCATGCACTCTGTGAGAGGGACCTATCTACACTTAACATGACACTGAAAGTTAAGTATTAAACTTAATATGCAGAATATTTAGATTCCAGAGCAATTTAAAAATTTTATGGTTGTCTGGAGAATACTCTATGTGAAAAAGAAAAAAGAAAGAAAATGTTTACTGTTATTATTGAATAGTTCACAGACAAGACCTTTGTGTCAGAAAGGCTGAAGTAAACACAAAAGACAGAGAAATCCCTAGTACTACTTTATATTATTACTATTTTATCCCATTGTAGTTTCAATTAGAATTAACATTTTCCTTTAGATGACAGAAATATCCATTTTTTCATATAGACTTGTTATCTTCAAGACATTAACTAAGCTCACCCAAAACTCCTTCTGTAATCCTGTGATTTATTGACCAACCATATATTTTGCTTTAAGTACAAACATTCTTATTTAATACTCAGCATTAAAAATGAAGATGAAAAGCATAAAATAGTTGTTATACAACTTAGAACACCTACACTTTTAAGAGCTGCATAGTAAGGGTAATGCACGTAACCCCAATGGAGTCTATGAAAATAATTACATATGCAAGTATTTCAGAATAAGACCAAAATTATTCAAAATGTAACAGCAACAGATAGGTATACTAAAAGAAAGTTTTTTGTCTTTTCCAAATACATCCCAAACTGACCTTACCATCTCTTTCTCACGCAGGTAATCATATTTTATTATAAGGCAACTCTTACTAAATCATTCTTAAAACTCACAGACTAGCACCTTAATCTTCATTTGGTCGTTTTGGGGGACTATTTCCAGAACAAAATGTTCCTCCTAGCACTTCACATTATCAGAATCTGGTTTATGCACTAACACAAAGCTGCTGTTTAAAAATTATCATTATAACGTAGAACCCTGCAGAGACAGTAAAAACTGTGAATTAGGCCATAGTGCAAGACCACAAACTGCTTTTTCTGCAACACCTAAGACAGAAAAGAAGTGAAGACAAAGGATTTGAGACACTATAGAAAACGTGCCACAAAATATGGGTAGTTAGGTTTGTTTAGCTTTTTTTTTTTTCAGATATGAGTTGAGGGGGAATTTTTTAAGTACCCAGGCTTGGTTTTGGTCATACAACCTATGTTTCCCCAATGCTCTTCAGCAGTCTGGGTTTCAGCTAGAAAACTCTCTGCAAAAGCAGGACAACAAAATTTAGTTATTAATACATGATGCCAACAAGGGTAGTAGCAGAAGAAACATAGGCACGAACACAAAATACGATTGTGGGTTCTGATACCAAATTAGAAGGGAAAAACCAAAACAAACAAATAACCACTTTGCTGCAAGCACAAAAGAGAGTGGGACTTCATAACTCAGAAGAGAAGCCAAGTATAAACAAAAGAAGCCGGCATTTTAGAAGATTAGATTACAGCCTCAGTCCAAAACCATTAGAGTAATGAAGACATCTAGAAATTGAAATGTGCATACTTGTTTATTTTTATTACCTCTTGTAAAGGCTGCTTGTCTTTGTTTAGCTTCAGTTATCATGGTCTCTAAAGACATAAGCTCCAATACACAACACCTATGAGACTGAACGTGGAGATTTGAGGAGAGTGTTTCACGTACTGCTATCTCCCATTTCTGCAGTGATCCCAGTAGTTTCCTGCAGCTGAGCAGCAAGGTCTCCTACAGAGCCTACAGAAGGTACTCCTTCTGTCTCCTACAGAAGGTACAGCCAGAGCACATTGTGCAGTGTACAGGAGGGACAGGGGTTGGCTCAGGGAGTCCTACCCACCCAGCAGCCCCTGAAAGCATGGCTTCTCAGAAGCTGTGATGAAAAATTTCACTAGAAAAGCTCAGAGCTGACATAAGACAGCACCTGTGTGTGCACAAATGAAGAGTGAATACAATATCCAAAGTCACCTGCCTACCAGTGCCTGTGCAGATCTAGCCTCAGTTTATTATGATTAGTTTGTACCACCACTTGTGGATTACCTACTGAAACACCCTTGAGTGGAGCCCAGTAGCAGACTAGGCACCAGTATTGACCATTATAGCAGGAAACAGAAAGAACAGGTAAGAAACCAAGTTTCAGTCACCAGTACTTAAAAAGAAATAAAAGAAGAAGAAATGAAAGTAAAAAACTTAGAAATTCACAGAAACTATTCACATGTGAGTAATCCAACACTACAAGCAGTACGGCATAAATATATATATACACACACACATATATATATATAACCACGCAGGCAAAATAAGATTTCTTCCTTTACTTTACAAAGAAAAGCATTCTAAAACTTAAATATGAATTATGTTGTGACCTTATGATGATCTACTGCATGTTCATGCCAAAGAGAGGTTTAATCTACAGTCATATTCTTTTAATAGCATCTGTAGTTTATGTTCCAGAACAAGTACCAGTTGCTAATGATTGTCCTGTTATCGATTCTTGCTAGACAGAATCAAAACTCATTTTCCTGGTCTTGACTCACAAAGACCCTGTCTTGCTTATCACAAGTATATATGCATACCAATAATTCGGAAAGTGGAAGGCATACAGCGGGATCAGAACTATCAGTATGGCAAGACATGAAATCCACATTTGGCACAGGGATTTTACAAGCAACCCTTGCCACCTTACTACTATTATAGCTGCTCAAGATCCTCTGGCTAGCTACAGGAATTCTGCAGGGAAGTACTTGTACAAGGGACAACTATGTTAGTGTTGATTCGATTTAATTACAAGGTAATGTTCTGTATCTAAAGAAAAGGAAACAGGTAATACAACACATGTACAAATGAAACATGAGGTTAATAGGCAACTGACACATCATGATCTATATGCCAGACATGCATTTTCCACCATTTTCTTGCCAACAACAGGAATGATCAGTTCAGGTGACAAGCCAGAGTACATTTGAGGAGTTCAAAACTTATGAATTCAACTCAGAATTGGGCATCAACCCATGGATGCTCAATCCAAGTCACCAAGGACACTTAGATTCCCTTACATCTAGAACCACGGGCCACAGAAATTTAACAGATTAGAAGCTCACAAAGAACAGATTAGGAGGATTTTCAGGGACGTGAAGCCTCTTAGATGGCAAAGCAAAGTCAAGAGTGTCATCTTAGTAGCTGGACAAGTTACTTTGGACAGCATGCAACATCTCTCTCCCCACCTGATATTAAAGTGAAAACTCTTAAAACATGTGACTTTTTCCATCTCTAGAAAAAACAGTTAAATAAGAAAATAAGTCTTATCTTTTAAGATCACAGTTAGCTTCATCAAAGGGGTGTTTAACAGAAACTTTAGATGTCCTATTTTAACAGTACTCAGCAACTTTTTCTTTTAACATATTCTGGAGGAAGAGATATTTACCTAGGAGTCCCATTCTGCATAGCTGTTAAGAGAGCACACACAATTCATCTCACTCTCCTTTTCATTATTAATTGTTAGACTTCTAACTCAAGGATATCTTTATTTTACACCAGCACCAATTTCATTAATGGATGCAAACCTTTCACCTTTCAATTGTGCAGTAAATTTTGACTGCTTCATGAAACTGATTAAGTCTGTCATATCCTTGCCCATAGATAACACAAAATGCATGTTCAGTACAGAACCAATTATCTTTGACCGATAAAGGAGGCACTCTTTCTTCTTTTGAGTTTGGGGGGTTTTTTTCTCCTCTCTCTCCCTTCTTTTTTCTTAATACCTACCAAGTCCTTTTAGCTGAGGTCTTTTCACTTAAAAACACTGAAAAGTGAACTGTGGAAGAGCACTATCAATCTCATGTTTTCAAGATGCTAGTCTCTGGTTAATTCTCTACAGGATGCTGAGGCCAAGTACGTGCAAGTCTTCAGGACCATAAAGTTTCCAAAGTTAAGATACTCCATAAAACATTCTAGAATAGGCTAAACGCAAACACATACAGCTCAAGCAGAGATGGTTTACCAAACAATCTCCACCAGTCCCACCAGACATACATAGCAGTGATTCTGTGACAGTGACAAAAATACATAGCATCCACTTGGGGCACAGTGAGCAATCAAAGCAGCAAGGGAAAATATCATACAGAAGGGAAGGATAATCACTGCCCAGCCCTCTTTGCCTCTGTATTTAAGCGCTTGTCCAAAAGACCAAATTAGAAGTAGTAGGGTAGCCTGGAGAAACAATTTTTGTTCTCCCTCCTGTTATACTGGTTTCCAAAAGAGCTGAAACCATCAGCTTTGAATAAGTAACAGACACTCCTCAGTGTCTATGGACAGGTGGTTACATTTACTTTAAACACACTGTTAAAACACAAACATCCTTGAGTTACTTGGCAAGCAGAATACATTTTCTTTCACTACTGGATATCAAATGTCAGAAAGATCCCATGGAGCCAAAATAACGAAAACAAATTTTTTAAAAAAACAAAATCTTCTAATGCCATCAAGAGCATAAAGATCTGAAGACAAACTTGGATGATATGATTACATACAGAAGTCAAAGTAGAAACATTCCCAGTTAGTCTTCTTTCCAAAGAACCACTCACACAAAAACAAATTCTCCTTTATATTTCTTTTCTTTTTGTTTGCAAAATGCGTCTGTCTTTTTGGAGAAGTGGAAATTTTCAAATGTACAGATGTGTGTAATTGCACACTAGCTGCCTGCTGGAAACCATTAACGGTGCAGAGAGTAAAGTTATTCAATCATCTAAAAGTCACTTTTCAAAACTGTTGCCCTCAGTCAAGGGGGTGATTAATGTTGTCCAGCAATGACGTAATTACCCCCTGCCCATGCATGCTCTTTGATTTTAATGGAGTTAAGCCACTGAAGTAAACAAACCAATTTGAGCGTTCAACTAGCTTTTTGTCTCATTAAAAATTATATGACTAGACGTAAAAGAATATTGCATATGTCCCCAAATTCAATTTGGCATTTTGTAATCATAGCAGCAACTACATTAGCAAAAAGTTAATAAATTAACAGGAGCAGAAAATGGTCAAACTTTCATTAGGGACTTTTGTGTGTGATGAAGTTAATATTTTCTAATCACCACAGTACAGCAAACATGCTTCTGTGTGTTTCAAAGAGGCCAGCAGCAACTACAGTCACCAAGCAGAAGTCTCAGCAAGAATTTGCAAATTTGATGTTCAAAACCAGACAGGACTCCACCCCTCCCCAGCTAGGATTTTTGCAAATTGCAAGCCCAGCACCCCTCAAGAATGCCTTCTTCAATCTAGCATCAGGCTGCACTTGGCATTTCATGTCAGGGCATTTTTCTTCTGTCTCTCGTACAACAAAAATAATTAGGGTGAATTTAACTAAAATTATGACTGTGAGTGCAAGCTGAATTATCAGGGTTGAGGCATTTTGTTTCTTTACTTAAATATCAGGTGCTCCATACAGATTCGAGTTTAGTGTACTTTCAGTAGAAGCCTTGAATACAAAATATCCATGAGTGAATATAGAGTTGCCTTTGTGCCCTGTGCATGTTCAGTGACAAGGACAAGTATCACAGAAGTCATGTCAGGTCATTCCTACCTGTAGACGTGCTTCAGCAAAGCTGATGGAAAGTCACTGCCAAGGACAATCAGGGGAAGTATCACCCTAGACACAACCTCATCATCACTTTAATCCCTTTTAAAGTGATGAAACAGGACCATGCCTCAGAGCTACTTACCAAGCTGCTATTGCAGGCTCCCTGCGAAGTCCCATGCATGTTCCCGGCCTCCATGAGCCAGGCAGCCCTGAGGGTGGCTGCATTGCCGATTGCAAGACAGCTCCCTGCACCTGTGCAGTGCCACACTGTAACCCCAGGAGCTGCTTGCAGCATA
Organism: Piaya cayana; assembly: GCA_013389865.1. Classification (NCBI taxonomy): domain Eukaryota; kingdom Metazoa; phylum Chordata; class Aves; order Cuculiformes; family Coccyzidae; genus Piaya; species Piaya cayana. The sequence continues at coordinate 93,740 of WAAB01002940.1, read as the reverse complement.
TCTGCATCACCTTTCATGTGTATCCCCTAGCATTATAATTGTCTATTGTTATTATCCCAGCATACTGGAATAAAAGAAAACAATTAGGAGTCCTCATGTAAAGCGTTGCTGACAGCATGCCATCTTTGGTTTTAGAAAATGTCACTGTGACCGTATTTCACAATACGTCCAAGATTGCTTTCAAACCTTCAGACAGTTATCCGAGCCCCATTTCTCATTGCACTCCTCCCAACAAATTAATACCAGCCTTCCACATCTTACAACTGAGAACAAGATATCCATTTCCCACACATCCTAATCCGCCTCTTTGCTCTGAACTCACTCCAAACTCATCTCCTAACACCCTACTACTTCCTGACCACTCATCTTAGCCTTCCTTTTATCATCCTTACACAAACTTCTAGCAACTACTCTACATATACCCACAGCACTATAACCTGATAGAAACTTTGTAAATCCTGCTTAAACTCAACAAAACACAATAGATGGCACAAACATTTTTTTTCTCCTTTGGCAGCATGATGCAATCTGCATCCAGAAAGTATAATAATAAATAGTTTCCAAATCAACACAGAATAATACAACTTGTATACGGTAATCTGATGAGTATTTTAATCTCCAGTATCTCCTGGCATAGGAGATACTGAGTGGAAGATGTTATTGCTTTATAAATTTACCAAGGAGGGATGAACAATGAAGCTAAAAGCATTTAAAGGTGACAAAAAGAAAGAAACTTTAGCAAATAGGGTCAATATTTAATTTTAACAATACCTTACTTAAAGGGTAAAAAAAAAGAAGGCTCCAGCCCTCTAATCCTCAGAACAGATTTCATCTGCACCCAGAAGGTCAAAGATTTGTTCCAATACTGTTATACAGTGTTAGAAAGCAGATTTTAGTCACCATTCCCAATTTTCACACCACACACACTGAAACATAGGACAACTCACCACCCCCAGACAATGAAAGTCAATATAAAAACACTAACCATCTAAATCCTTTTAACTTACTTCTCTCTATCAATCTACAAACTCCCTCACTATATTTATATGCAAAGAAACTTGCAAGTTTCTAAGGAAATGTCATACATTTCCAGCAAGATGAATCTGTATGTTGCTCTGGTTCCAAATACAAAGTGAAATATAAGAACATTTTCTTGACTTGCTAATGTATTACAAAAAGAGTTTGCATTTTTATAGTATGCTTTCTTTTTAGCTTTTAAGTTTTGTGTCCTACTTTCTGCTCTATTGAAAGAATTCTTTGCTTTTCAATTTTAATTTTCTACTCTTTCTTAATTTCTTAGCATGACAGGATGTTGTTACTCCTTTTGGGGCATGTTCTTTGGTAAACAGAACTACCAGTTTAAAGCCTCACTTAATTTCTCTTATTCACTTCCTCACCCTAAAGCAGTTTGCCATCGAGCACCTACTCTTTTGAAGGCATTTCATACATAAATCAAATTTCAAGAATCAAAATCAGAACATTAATTGTTACCGTAAAACCTAAACTTTGCTATGCAATAAACTATAGATACTGAAATCTAAAAAATCTGAAGTCAGCACTAATGGATTTCTGCATCACTTCCATTACAACTTTCTTATTTGACCTCTGTAAAATATCTCTTGATTTAATGCGAAGGACAAACTAGAAGAGTCACGCAGGTATTTTCAGAAAAGATTTCTTTGTTAGAGTTGATCTTATTGCTAGCAGATGCAGTTTCTTATAGCTTCACCTTGAATGATATTTGCTCAGATAAGAATCTTCTCCAGTCTGTTACCCATCCACAAAAGGTGAAAATTTTCATTGTTTTCACTTATGTTTTGTGGAAAATAGATAACGGTGATATGACAGTATCAAGATAACAGCAGTGTGTTTAAAAGTCAATAAACATTGTTAATGATTTCTATATCTGATAGCTAAAATTCCAATTTTACCTTCCTAACAGAATCAGGAGACTGTAAAGAACTCAGTAAGGCAACAGATAAAGAAAAAAAAGCACCCTACTGTTCAGTCAATAACCACCCTGAAACTATAAAAGCAGAAAAACCTTTTTCTGAAGAAAGTACAGGTGTTGATCATATAAAGAAATAGCTTAAAGCATATCTTGATTTTCTCTCCTCACCATTTTTCTTTCTCATATAAAAGCCTGCTTTTCCCCCAGCAGCGTTTACATTTAGCCGAGGCAGTGAGTTCTTAACAACATCTTGCATTTTCAAATGTCATTCAAACTGTTTGTCAATCTGTCCTAAAATGTCACATCATTAAGAACTAGTTGTGTTTTCCACTTATCATGCAAGGCCCCAGTTGTCATCTAGACAAGTAAGATGAAGGATTTTTTTAATATATGAAACAACTGTGTCTAAAATTAGTGTTAAACTAACAACAACATTAGAATAATTTATTTATGTGAAGTTTAAATCCTTTTATAAGAAGAGTTGAACCATCCCAGACACAGATGCAGCCAGCTCTGAGACACATCAGGAACAGGAACATTTCACTCCTGCAGGGTGCTTCTTCACCAAGAAGCACCAGAGCTGAGGGGTAAGAGGAAGGAAAGTGTGCAGAAACGATCTCTGCTTTCAGGAGTTTTCACCAACCCCTTAGCTAGGCCAGTATATTTGTTGTATCTAAAAGATATATTACATTAGTAATTTATCAAAAGAGGTATATTGTCCTTGTAGTCATCGTTGGGGGCTTATATTGCTGGTTTTGAAAACAGTCTTAGAAAGCAATCACAATATTTTAAAGAAGAAAGGCTGGAGACACCAAAGCTCTTTTGAATTTTCCTGTTTAAAATGTGCTTTTCAACTCCTATGTTGCCCTAGAACACTAGCAGGATTTTTTTCTTATCAGAGTATTAGTAGCTTTTAAGTGCTTACTTAAAAAACAAAAAGGTTCAGTGAACTTGGATATAATTGTCCTACTTATCTATATAGCACCTTCCATTAAAGCAGTCTAAACTCCTTTACAAAGGTTTTGCAAACAGCATGTACAAATTAATTTTGTCCCCCTAGACAGGAGAAAGGCATTATTGGTCCACATTTTTTAATTTATTACATGTCATTTCATTATTTCTATGTCTTTATTACAGATGCCATGCTGCTGAGATAACAACTATAACATCACTAAACCCCAAGACACAGTCCTCAGCATTTCAAAAACTCATCCTGTACTATCTACTTCTTAGAAGTTCTTTTTTAATGCTTGCATTTACTGCTTTCCTGTAGGTGAAGAAACACACACATATATTTCACCTGGGGAAAAAAAAACAAAACAAACAGATCTGCAGAACTCATTCTGCTTCAAACTAACACTCCGAATCATAATCTTGTAGTGCCATTCACTTCCATGGCAGCAAGCTATAAGGACTTCTCCAAGATACAAAGAAGAAACCACAATCCTTATGGCACCATTCCATACTACAGATATGTTAAGGTCAGGTTTATTTTGGTGAGCAAAAGCCTACTTTTCTTCCTGAAACCACTTTTGGTTCTGGTTTTTTTTAGTGTTCTCACAACAGCAAAGACGTATAACTAAAACAAGAATCCAGGCTGGCTTAAGCCACTGAGTTTAGGGTTACTAAGCAGTAGCACTTCCATTTCCACAAAGACAAAACATTTGAAACATAGTATTCCATAGATGAAGAGGAACTNCCAAGACACAGTCCTCAGCATTTCCAAAACACATCCTGTACTATCTACTTTCTTAGAAAGTTCTTTTTGATGCTTGCATTTACAGCTTTCCTATAGGTGAAGAACAAGAAACATACACATGTATTTCACCTGGAAAAAAACAAACAAACCAGAACTGTAGAACTCATTCTGCTTCAAACTAATGCTCTGAGTTATTTTGTAGCTCATAATCTTGTAGTGCCATTCACTTCCATGGCAGCAAGCTATAAGGACTTCTCCAAGATGAAAAAAAGAAACCACAATCCTTATGGCACCATTCCATACTACAGATATGTTAAGGTCAGGTTTATTTTGGTGAGCAAAAGCCTACTTTTCTTCCTGAAACCACTTTTGGTTCTGTTTTTTTTTAGTGTTCTCACAACAGCAAAGACGTATAACTAAAACAAGAATCCAGGCTGGCTTAAGCCACTGAGTTTAGGGTTACTAAGCAGTAGCACTTCCATTTCCACAAAGACAAAACATTTGAAACATAGTATTCCATAGATGAAGAGGAACTGGGAAAGCTGTCAGCTGATCCTTACCAGGTGGTGGAAAGGGTATGCCACTTTACAGTTGCTGCCACCATTACACTTCCAAATCACATCCCCTTCCATAAGGGCAGCTTCATGAAGGCAGAAAAAGGACAAGAGAACACCATCCTGAAGACCCTCCTTCTGAAAAACTGTCTCATTATGCCAGGAGAGAGTGGAAAAATGTGATCACTTAAAAATACGTTTATTAAACATTTCATATGTCATTTTATTTCTCCCTCACCTTTCAAAGCACAAGTGAGCCTTGGATCCCATCACTATTTCAAAGCCTGACACTAACCCACTATGGAAAGTAAACAGGAAAAGGCTCTGCCATGAATCTTTGCACAAATTAATTACTCTTCTGCCTTACACACCACGCCTGTTGTAACAACACTTCTGTATGTATGAAGACCTTTCTATTTACTGTAGCAGTGAACATTACATCCAAAAATTCAATCTCTTAATCCCAGCATTATCTAAACTCTTAGAAGTTTAGATAATGTTTAGATACTAAATGAAAATATTAGACATCATTTATAGTAAAGAGGAAGAATTTTTTATCCCCCAAGAAGTTGTTAAAATGCTCATAACTATTCAATATGACAAAGAACTATAAGAAACCATACATTTAAGAAAAAAAATGTGTGAGCAAAGCAATAAAGATCTGCCAACAAATCTGAAAACACAGAACCAAAGTCTCTCACTTTACTTATCATGTTTTTAAATACCAGAAGCCAGTCTTTTTAGTGATAATATATTAAAAAAGTGTTTGGATTTTTAAAAAGGTCATATATAGTTAATATATAACAAATAAAGGAAACATTCATTTTTACCCCATTTATCCACTACAAGAATATTTACACACAGTTCTATTATGTCTTTCCACCTCCCTCCACACACATAAATTGAGACAGCACACAAAAGAGAAACACATGCCCTTGCTATCACTCTCTGAAAGCAAACACAAGAATTAACACTTCTACTCAACCAATAAGTCATAAGGTAGTCCTATCTTAATTCTACAGGTCATTCCAAGGAGTTTTAAAGAAAACTCCTGCTCATAGTCCTTAAAAAGCCTACATCCCTCATTTTTCCAAACAAGGACAGAACAAGGCAGAATAACAGAAAAGGTCAGTACAAACTTTCTCCATACTACTAATTAGAGCCTATGGTAACTTGAATGAATATTTAAAAAAAATTAAATCAAACCAGTTATTTTTTTCACCCCAGGCTTTACGTTCCCCTAACACAGGCGGTAGCAGTTTTCCTTCAAGTTTATTCAGTCAAAGTCTACTGGAATGCTACAAGTAAAATAATATAATGTGAAATAAATCACTCTCAACCCCACTAACTGACTGTGTTTACATATATTATCAGAAATAAGTCAGGATCTGTTTACACACCCAGCTGAAGATAGCTAGAATTGAGCAGCCAACTTCCATGCACACAGGGCCATGTAAAACATCTCTGACTAAGACTTAGTTTTAAAACCTGTGAAGCACATTACACATTTTGATGCCATATAAAGAACAGTGTAATAACAGTAAGTCAGCCTTGCACAAAACCATAAAATGTTTTAAACAAATATGTTAAAACCTGCTTGAATAGCAGAGGGTGCTGAATACTACTTAGTGTTTGTGAACACCTGCAGTATCAAATCCAGTGCTAATTTTGGATTTCTGGATGCATACCTGCTCTAGGATATGCTACTTTTACTAAGTTCTGACAACTCCATCTAATGGCACATCTTCACTTCCAAAGTGTTAGTGTAAAGCTATTGAAGCTTCTAGTTACCACTTGCCTCAAAAGGGCAAACTACTACAAAGCTCTTTCACAAAACTCTTCTTCGTATTTTGACTGACTTCATACAACAGACCCTGTAAATAAAACCAAAATAAGTACCTGGAAAGATCATAATTAGTAGTCAGCTATGGTGTGTATTAGTCTTCCCTCCTCTCCCTAAGTCTTTCTCATCAAAACAAAAAAAACAGTATTTTACATATATTATTGCAACTTTCAGTTCAGTGCACAGGAAAATCATGCTGAAATAGCCTTCACCTTCCAGACAGACTCTTGCAGGCGTCTATACTATACTGACCACACCTGTCTGTCTTATTCAGTCGAAAAATAGAATTAGAAAATATAACAAACAAATATGGTGATAAGTATGCTACTATATTCCTCATAACAACATGGATGTTGGGGCCACCATCATCAAGCTTCAGCTTAGACCTGTATGTCACTGAGTACAAGGGACAATAAAGTTCTACATAAAAGTTTATACTACAGAATTGCTATCTAGTTTTCCCAAGAAGATATTTTTAACCACAGTATAGGCTCACCAAGTTAAGAATGAGTTTTAGCAGTTACATTTTCTACCTTTCTGCCCACATGTGCTTCTTCCCTTACCTGCCAAATTTCAACAGGTAGACTGAGATCTGTTCCGAGAGCTGGCTTTTGTTTTGACAGATTTTAATACATTTTTAATCATGAAGATTTAAATATAAGCATGGTATTTGGCATGAATCCTGGAGCAAACAATAAGATGTATCTCCTGCCAAAATCTCCAGTGAAGACAATCCCAATAGTTAAGGGGAAATGACAGCCAGAAACAGTTACATGAAGCATAAAGGCCCCCTGAGAAGGCAAAAGTCTTAATTTATTAAATTAAATGCAAATTTTTCATTCTAATACTTCTGAACTCTTTTTGTGGATTTTCTCAGGTATGCTTAATTAAATTCAGTCATCAACACCAACTTTGTTCAAAAGAGCAATTAATGATATGGCACAGAAGCTGCTTAGCCCTGAAGGAGTCTCTGACATTTGTTCATAGTGTAGACTCTCCATTAATTGCTCCCTTTGTTCTAAGGCTCTTAATGATATTTTTGACACAACACTGCAAGTCACTGTGACTTATTCCTTACAGCTAGCGACATCTGCACCATGTTAAGTTAATAAAACTACCTTTGAAAGATTTTCAAGAAGATACTTAAAGAGACGGGGGAAGAAGGTCTGTATATGCTGACAATGGAATAAAGAAACTATATTGAAATTCTTACTATTATCTCCACGCATGCTTTGCATTATAGATAACTTAAACATTTCTTGTTCCATATATGCCATAATTAACGGAGCTCAGTAAGTCCACCACGCTATTACAACCTATTTGGCTTCCACACCAAACTGAATCATGTTTCATAGGTCTTCTGCTCCACGATAAATTTTCAGACAACCAAGAGAATGGGCTTTTTGATCATTTTAATTAAAAAAAACTAGGGTTTCTGTTGTGTGGTTCGTTTTTGTTTTTTTTTTACTTTTTAAAAAGTAAAGAATCTGGGTTTGGGTTATGAGGGAACTACACTGAACTACACTCTCTCCCTAAGAGTTAAAATGATGTTGTTGCCATTTCACATTTACTTCAAAATCAAAAGAGATCAGTAAAACCATCCCATAGAATAAAGCATGTACTCAGTCTACACTCTGTAACTCCGAAAAATTAACTTGTTTATCTCCATAAACATGTATACAATATCACATTATCCATACTAGAATTCTACTGCAAAGCATGACAATTTATGGAAGAAACACAAAACAAATAATGAACAAGCTATATGGAAAGTTCGTACCTGGAAAACAGCTGAAAGCTCTGTAGATCCACAGACCTTCAACACACAAATGAAAATAGTATCCACCCTCAGAGTTGGTGACATTACTCCAATTATTCTGACCCAGTTCTCCAACTTGACATTCAGTTTCTGTAATTCATGCTATATAGCAATTCCTGCCTGCTAATTATTTACATTAACAGAGCCATCAAGTTCCAAGCAGTTATATGTGAGAGAAACTCCATGTTAAGCATTTCATTGGCTAATTGTATACCTCTAAATACTAAAGAAAAGTAGTGCAGCAGCAGTGGATATGGTTAGCTGGAGCTTTGTTTCTCGATCTTCCAAAAGAAGTCAGATCCTGTGAAGAGCTGAGATGAACCAAAAAGAGTGATGATGCTGTGAGCCCAAGCTGGGTGCTGAGTGTGTAGCAGCAGAGAGAAGGAAGAAAAGTTTTCACATTTTTGCAATATCCAGCTTAATAGCTCCCATCATATTGTTCTCCTATACTACACACAGGCTCTGCTTTCCTCTGAACCTTTTCATTCCCACTCATCCAAAGGATCTTCTCCCACCTCTTATTTCTACCAAAACCAAAACACCAACCCACACAAGAGCAGCTGCCTTTCTCGGCACTGAGCTTCTGGACACAAAGCAGCAGGGATAAAAAACCAGACAGCTGCATAGCACCAGCTGGCTCTTGCTAGCCTAAGTACACCTACGTGCCCAGAGTCCAGCAACTGCAATATGCTCAGACTGGGCTACAGGCATGAGGAAAGGTAACCTGTGTGTCTTAGATGTGATGGAGGTAATGTGACTCTCACAACACCTTGCACTGGCTAACTGAAAGCTGAGTTTGCATATGGCTTGCTCACAGAAACAATTTTACCTTCTGGGACACCATCTTAACTAACTTACTACACAGTGAAAGTGAAAGCAGAAAAGAGTAATTCCACCTAAATATAACATTCACAACAGGGTCTCATCCTTGATGGACTAGTCAGAGAGGGATCAGCAAACTACACTAGCACTGCCATCCGCACCTTTTTATTTATATGCACAAAAGAATCAGTGAAGTATCTAGAGAATCAATTGGTCTTTAATACATTTACACACATATAGCCTGTAAGTAGAATGTAGGAATACCCTGGCCTGCCTTATACATTCGATACCATTAGTAGAATTAAGTCAAATTACTAAACAATAAAGCTAGGCTTATTCTGAATCTTGTCTTAAGATGTATGCAGAGTAAAATGAAACTCAAAAGCACATAAGAGTTAATTTTATTAACATTGTTATACTAAAAGGTGTATAACAAGCCCTGTAGAACATTTCTTTCCAAATAGGTTTGAACAATGTAGCAGTGCTAATGTCAATCCTCAATATTCCACCCCCCTTCATTAGTATTAAGCAACCTAACCTTTAACTGAGAACCCTACAAAAGAACCATGCTATTGTACATTATTTGAAATAACATATTAGAACCTATTGATACCAGTTCTGGAACTATAGCTGCAGTTTGAGGGAATGAATAGGGAAATCATCTGAAGAAATTAGAAATTAAAACATAATTGTACTTAAATCTTACACAATACATGGTCTTAATCATAACCTGGAGCAAGATTACATGGCAATATATACCATCAAATCAGAGGCAAAGAATGTAAAAACGCCTGCATCTAAAGGGTTCATCAGCTTTCAAAAAAGCATCTGTGTGCATTCTTCTTAGTATAGTCCAATTAGCTTATCCATGTTTCTAATCCATCTAAATTAAATTCTGCTGATTCAACTGTATCTTCTGAATCCAGTCAAATCATAGCACAACCTCTACCTGTGAAATATACCCCTATAACCATCATGAAGGATTAATTCAAATTACATTTCTTTTATTTTTTTTTCACTCAGGTTGCTTCATATCCCCCTGCAGTCCAGCTTGCCAGAATAAAGTTTGAAAGTTTATGAATTTTAGATATTACACATAATCAATATTTGATGCCAACATTTCTTTGCTCTTCAGAACTCAAAAGTATCAACTATCAGAACAGCGTCCTGATCTCTTTTTCAATTCACTTTGTTTTTTGGCATGGCCTCATGTACTAACCACTAGACTGAAGCTGGTAAGTTCTTCCCAGAAGAAAGGCCTGTCTGTCCATCCACTGTTATTTTGTTTGTTTGGGATGCTACAGCAGTATTTTGGCTAAACAAACAAAGGGACCACATGATCTAGCCAGTACCACTGTTTGACAAACTGGAATAGATTGTAAAAGTGTGTGTAAATGCAAATGTGTGTATGTACACAAAGAAAAAAGCATATACACAAGTGCATCCATCCCTATAACAATATATAGGAACTGGAAGGTAACATTAATTTAGCTTTTAAATTATACATAGGTTTTACTGTCAGGAGGGGGCATTACTATGATCCAGACATCAAAGCAGAATAATTCTTATCACTGAGGCCCACCCAACAATTCCTATACAGAAGTTACAGTTTAAATGAGGTTTTGCCTATCATAGCCTACATTTATTTCTAATATACTTGTCATGCATTACTAAAGTATCTATCAACGTTCTAGTTTTACTATGCAGATACATTATACTTCATCTTTGATGTTTCAGAACCTCAAGCAAACTGAACATGTAACCTGCAAGTTAAAGGCAGCCTCTAGTCAACAGAAAAGCTAGAAAGTGGCAGGTATCTAGTGTCTCCGGTTTACTTCGTGCCACATAGTAAAAGAGACCAGAAATCTCACTGTTTTGATGAATTTGCTTGGAGGAATTCACATGCTTCTCTTGAGTTGCACCAAGGGAGGTTCAGACTAGACATGAGAAAAAACTGCTTCACCAAAATGGTTATCAGGCACTGGAAGAGGCTTTCCAAGGAGGTGGTTGAGTCATCATCCCTGGGGGTATTTAAGAGACAGGTAGATGAAGTGCTCAGGGGTATTGTTTAGTAGTGGACAGGTACACTTGGCCTCAATGATCTTAAATGTCTTTTCCAACCAAATGATTCAATGATTAGCTACAGGAGCGATCATTCCACATAAACAAGCATGGACATCTCTGCATGAAAAGACACTCCATCAATAGACACCCTGGGGCAGGGTATTTCCATTCATTTTTGAATGGCCAGGTCTACCACCAGAAAAACTGATAATGTAAAACTGATGCAACAGTTTTCTCTGGTGACGAGCAACTGGGATCAAGGTATATGGAGTACTGTTATCAGCCTAAAGGCTATTAAAATGGTGAGAATATCTTGGGAACTAATGCTGCAAAAAGAAGCTAAATGAAGCAACATTACAGAAGATACTAACAGTTTATATACCAATTGCCATTGCTAAGGCTGAAGAGATTATAAATTAGGCTTACCGCTTCCTCCTTGATTACCTGCCTACTGTAACTGAAAAGAGTTCAGAATTGCTCTTGCATGACATGTAAACCTGAGCAAAGTAGTACTAAGTCTTTTTAACTCAAATCCTTATGACTGAGCCACAAAAGTAAGGCTCCCATAAGCACTCCAGTTCACAGAAACCTAATGCTTTTAGGACTAGTTATACAATGGTGGAAATCAACACAGATGCTGTCATGAAGTCAAACATTTTTTCCTCTTCTGAATGTTTTGGGATGCAGGGTAGCACCAGAAGGACCTAAAAGACAACATGAATGATATTCAGGAACAACTAGACAGTTTTTTCTAAAACTGATGATCCCAGTTATAAACTATCTATAGATATGAATGCAAACACCCACATGATGAATGCAAACACCCACAGAAACACTGTTCTTGATATGAAGATTGATTTATGGAAAATAACTTTTTATGCAGAAGCAAGAACATTCAACATATGCATAAATTCTTATATGGCTTAGAAAGTTTTAACTACCAAATAAGCAAGAAGGAAACGAGGGACTGAACCACTCCACAATGCAAAAAGTGATGCAGGGAAATGAGCACTGGTCTAGCTAGAAGTTTTGCAAGAAGTGACCCAAATCTACTGGTTAAAACCAGAAATCTCTAGAACCTAGTTTTCATCTCTTATCAAGCTCTCTAGATGTGACCTATAGCTACAGATAAATCTTTGGAGGTGCCAGAGTGAGCAGAGATCTGGAAGCAGGTGTGGTGTCAACTGCTCCACTCATTTCAAATGCCATCTTCAAAATTCTCAGTGTTGGGATTGTTAGCAATTTGGGGCTTATAAAGATAGTCAAGGCTGATAAAACTAGGAGGGGGAAAAAAATCCCTATCTTAAAAGTCTCCTGAAAGGACTTTTATGGGGAATGCTAAATCTACAAAATTAAGAAATACATTAAGCATATAGATTGTTCCTCCCACACAAACAGAGCTCCCTATATTTGCAGTTACAAATTTCTCTTATTTCCTCTTATTAAATTATTAGTGATATACCTCTGCAACAAACCAGAAGTTCTTTCTCCTAGTTTTTTTTAACCTTCTGGGGAAAAAACCAATTACAACACAGCAGCTCCAAAACTGAAGTTGAAGGACAAGCGTTGTCAAGAGCCCTCCTATAAAAAGACTAACGTGTGCTTTCCCAAGAGTTAGGTAGCCTATTGCGGGGCAAGCATTCATATTGGCACTCAAAGGAAAACAACATATTTGTTCAAGTTATTTTAAAAGCACTTTATTATTTTGGATTTGAGAGACAAATATAAAGAATCAAGGTAAATATCATAACTAAGTGTTTACCTCTAGTTCAAGACTATTTTTCTTCAAATCCTGATACTGGTCTCATTGTCCTTTAGATTAAATCAAATTGCAAAACAGTTTTCCCTGCCAGTTACAGATCAGTAAGCAAAAAAAGGAATTTTCTAAAAAAAGCTAGCTGCAAACTCACTTATAGAAAGAATAACGAAGGAAGAAAACAAGCCTCTCCACCCAGACCATTAATTTAATTTAAAATAACAGACAACGATGGCAAAAAAAGAACAGTGATGTAGAGTCCAGATCTCAATTTGCGTTGTTGTTAATATTTACACACTTTTTTGTTACCAGCACTTAAAGGATGATGCCAAAGTTGCACTGATTTGTCTTCAATATCAAAGACATATATAGATTTTCATGTAAAAAGCACTTAGGAAAGCAACAGAAGATAAACTGGGAAATTTTACAATACTCTTAGACAATTCAGGCAAGCTTGTAGACTCTGACCAAGCTTTACAAAAGAATTAGATCACTCATACAAGTCTCTAGGGCATGGGGTAACAGTATTTTAAGACTCATACACACACCGATCAAAAGAAGTTCTCCCTCTCATGAACACCAACTTCTTCATTTCTCACACATCTCTAGATCATTATTTGTGGGCTCATGCTTTTGGCAAATCAATGTAGGTCTTGTGAACAGTTATGTCTTTTATACAATCAACTCCAATAGCGTGTATCAGAATCCATTATCATTTTTAACAGTATAAGGTCTGACAGACAAGCTCTGGAAGACCGAGTTCCATTTTTAACAGGATATTTACCCTGAATTTCCCACTTCCTGACATGCTCATGGGCAATGAAATGAGGTGCTGGACGTAAAAAAGCTTAGACTACTGGTTAAGTTGGGCATACATCCATGCTTCAGTCAATTTGCAATCTCCACAAGGAAGCCTATGACTTCTTTTAAAACTAACCTAAAATAAAAGCAGTGTGAAAACACCTAGGCAAAGTCCACTACAGCTCTAATTTTCACTGTTATACGAGGGACTAATCACAGTTTTTATCTGTACACACAATGCTCCTCTCCCCTCCTTCCTCACCTGATAATACTCATTGCACAGCTTGCATTTATGCAGAGAACAGCATCTATGGGGCCTTACTGGGATCAGTGACCCTGGGTACTTCAAGGACAAAAAGTGGTTTCAAGAGGATCACTTCCCTAATGCTGTTTACAGTATGGCTCTGCGCAGAGAGTCACATTGTCACAACTAAAAGGACATAGCAGACAACTGACTGACAAAGACACAGAATTGCCAAAGAGGACAACAATCTACAACACTGTGACAGCATCCTTCATCTATAGCTGCCTACCTTAGGGGAACACAGCACGTTTCAGGTCACAAAGAGGATTTTTTAGAGGGCAGGAGTTAAGATTTATTTATTTTTAAGTACTTTATCAAGCAAGAGTCAGAATGGGGCTTTGGAGTTTCAGAAATAGGTGCAAGAGATAATAATACTACCAACATTGTCATGAGCTACTTCAGCATCACAGCTAGTTCTTAAGGCTCATAAGAATCATTAGAAACCTGGCCTACTCCAGGCTGATAGGCATTGTAGACCACTCTCAGGCAGCAATCCTCAAGTCCTCTCTCTTTCCTTCCAAAACTAGAAATCTATCTGTTGGCTAAGCTATGAATCCTGTGTTGAGGTACCAGGTAATGTAACATCAGATGCTAGTAGCAATTTTGCGCATGCACTGTCTCCTAGACATTCCTAAGTATTTCAACATTGTTGCTTAGGTTTAAAAAGAAAGCAAGGAAAAGCATGCATTGGAGCAAGAGAAGCTAAATAAGTATTAAAATCACATACACACACTGTTTTGATAGCAAAATCTAATAAAATCATCATATAACACTACTGTGAGTTCATAATAAGAAAGAAAAAAAAGACATAATATATGAGGTCACCCACAACACAGCGCAGATTAAGTAACGTATCAGCCCAGATGTACAGCTACTTTTTGAAGAACATGCCAGGAAGCCCATCCCAGAAAACAGCAGTCAGTGACTATGAACAAAACACAATGTCTTTTCACAGCCTCCAATCTTGATGCTGACTTAGTAAATAAACCCTTAAACTTTGCTGGACTTTGAGACACATAAAGCAATAAACATGACATATCCTCCTATAACTGGCAAGGTCAGAAGTTTTCTCTCAAGTACTCAGCAATTTCACTTCTGTTGGATGAGGTCAACAGAAATGGCTTCATCTTGTATGTCTTCTCCCATTCCAATGTCACTTCAGCAGCGCTCCTAGGGTACACTTCATAACTAAGGGGTTGAGCCAATGCAAATATTAGTGGGTTTCCACTGAAACTATCTGGATTATGAAAAGAACCACCAAAAAAAAAGAAAAAAAAATTGGCAGGAATTTCTGAAATTACTTTGTGCTGGATAAAATGTAGTGCCTCAATGTTTGTTGCTTTTTTTTTAAGACAATACAAATATTCATTTGTATACCTTTATCTCTGTAGAGTTCACCAGCAATAGAAACAAATGGTTCAGCAACAATCTTACTGTGACTCAGAAGAACAGGGCCCAGAATTATTAAAATACTCTCTGTCTAGCTGCAGAGGCTTTATAGTTAACATTATATTAAACATTTTTGACTCTCAGTGAAACCTAAGACTAACCAAAAAGCCCATTTCAATGGCATTCTGGGTTTCCACCAGGCCCACAATTCAGAGAAGGAGGCAGCAGTAGAGAAGGTAGCTCAGCTGGGAAATTCAGAGACAGGTTGGGCAAAAGAAGGCCAGAAAAACCTCACAATTTACAGTATAGTCCATCTCTTCAGGCCATCAAAATCACATTATAAGCCAAACCTGCAAGCACCACATATGCTCCAACTCAATCACTACACATCTTTAGTAAAGTCTGAGAAACCATCCCCAACATCACAGGGAGAGAAGACAGCAACAGGTTGCATTTCAGAAATCTGAAAGTTATAATTTCTGTAAGTTACTCCTAAACCAAGTAAGTACTGCTAAGTGGTTGCTTGTTGCTGTTTATCTAGCAACAAGTTCAAAATTAGGTAATTGTATGCCAAAGCCTCAGAGCTATGCAATCAACACTCTCCAAGTTAAACACTGATTTCCATTACGGGGTTTGGTAGCCATGATAAGGTTGACCAGTTCTGTCAGAAATGAAGATCCAACAATTCTAAGGTATGCTGGAGCTCAGGGATATATAGTCTGATTTTTAAAAAAAATTTTAAAAGAATGAAAATCTATATTGCCTTGCTACTAAACAAGAAATTTCCTAACACAGATAAGCTAATTAGAGGTAAGTTTGGAAACGATAGATGTTACACAGAATTGAAAACTTTTCTAAAAACAACTGTTGAAATTGTTTGAAAAGTTAACCTTTGAAAAGATAACTTCCAAGAGCTGAGTTAAAATCAAGAATTTCACCTGCAAAAGCCTCAGTGCAGACTTCATACCAATCCTATCTTTCTGCCATTATCACCAACAAATATCAGCTCTACTGTGAAGTTGCCCAGCTTGTTAATACACACCATGACACAGGTACAAATTTCTTCCCAATCAGTCCCCAGAGATTCATTTCAATACATTCAAACAAAAATAATGAGTATGGAGACAGAGACTTGGTTTAAACAGCAGACAAGTGGGTTGTGTCAATGTACCTGGAGCACCTTCCATATGAGGACAGGCTGAGAGAGTTGGGCTCATTCAGCCTGGAGAAAAGAAGGCTCCGAGGAGATCTTATAGCCACCTTCCAGTACCTCAGAGGGTGAGGGGGAAGGGGTATAAACTGGAGAGGGGCAGATTTTGGCTAGACGTAAGGAAGAATGGTTTAGTGATTGATAGGAATGTTTGGACTCCATGATCCAGTGGGTCTTTTCCAACTTGGTGATTCTGTGTTCTGTGAATTTCTTCACAATAAGAATTGGTGAGGCACTGGAACAGGCTTCCCAGGGAAATTGTTGCTGCCCCGTCCCTGGAGGTGTTCAAGGCCAGGCTGGATGGGGCCTTGGGCAGCCTGATCTAGTGGGACGTCCCTGCCCAGGGCAGGGGGGTTTTAACTGGATTATTTTTAAGGTCCCTTCCAACCCAAACCATTCTACCTCAGGGAAGGCACATCTGAGAATAAGTGTATTAACAAAGCCACTAAACAACAAGAAGTATGCATGTTTTATATTTTGCAGTATATGTTCTAGCAAAATCGAGAAGAAGACACTAATTGGACTGCAGCCTTGGGGTCACTGACTTGGTTTACATTTGCTACGATCCTGACAAACATTAAGCAAACGTGCTACATTTAAACACAGGCTGGCAAACTTCTTAAAGAAATAACTGGACACATTTACGAAGCAAACTAAATTAAAATCCTCAACCTTCCCCACTCTCCACCCACCCCCCTTTTTTTAACATTTTGCTGTTTTAACAGCAAGAAATTTGGCAGCAAACTGCACCTCTGCCTGCAGAGTGGAAGGTGGACAGCTGACTGCCACCTGTCGGCCCCTGGTCACAGCCACAACCCTGCAAAACTAAAACTAGCCTGCCCCAAAACTGTTTACAAATGCATCTCAAAAGGGTCAGATGAAAAACGTTTCTTAGCCTTTGATGGAAACAGGTCCTTCTTTTCAATCGGTTACAGCTTAGGAAACACATTTGGAAAGGGCAAACGTGTCGTCTGTAACTTAGAACTGTTTCTGATGAGGAGTGTATACACATGCCAAAGAGGACACAAGGACAAAAAAACGAAGAGAAACAGACCGATCAACAATAATTTAGAGGAAACTTAGCACTGACAAGAGCGCCCACTAAACACCTCCATAAAATGATGTTACAGAAAACGAACGCTTCCTCAGTGCCGCTTCCTATAATTACGGCAGCAGCAATACCAATTCTGCTCAGAAGCTGCAGTAACTTCGCAACATGTATTACCAAACATCAAGATCATATCAAAATTCAATAAACCGGAGGTTAAATTTAGAGCTAAGACGAATACCACTGCTACTGCAAATTCAGTCATCACTACTTATTAACTAATTACTAGATATGGCCGTATGTTAAATAACACAATATCAGATTACATGCTATCCCTCCCACTATTAACTGATAGTTCTGGTAGTACACACCTACTATGAACTGATAGCACTATCAACTATCCACTCATGTGTCCCACAGCATAGAAATAACCACATCCAGCACTCGGAGCCCTTGCAGACCAGAGTGCAGAAAGGGTCTGCTCCTGTTCGTCCCAGGAGCTCAGCCTCTCCCTTAGCTAAATTCCTTCACCTAACCTCTAACAAAGAGACTGAAGTTAGCAGGCAGCTTGTGTTGTAATTCTGCACTTTATGGCTTGTAAGGTACAGCTTACTCACTGGAAAGTAATGAACTTCATTCAGTGAAAATCCTGTATTTGTGTAAGACTACGTTGTANGAGAGGGGCAGATTTTGGCTAGACGTAAGGAAGAATGGTTTAGTGATTGATAGGAATGTTTGGACTCCATGATCCAGTGGGTCTTTTCCAACTTGGTGATTCTGTGTTCTGTGAATTTCTTCACAATAAGAATTGGTGAGGCACTGGAACAGGCTTCCCAGGGAAGTTGTTGCTGCCCTGTCCCTGGAGGTGTTCAAGGCCAGGCTGGATGGGGCCTTGGGCAGCCTGATCTAGTGGGATGTCCCTGCCCAGGGCAGGGGGGTTTTAACTGGATTATTTTTAAGGTCCCTTCCAACCCAAACCATTCTACCTCAGGGAAGACACATCTGAGAATAAATGTATTAACAAAGCCACTAAACAACAAGAAGTTTGCACGTTTTATATTTTGCAGTATACGTTCTAGCAAAATCGAATAGACGACACTAATTGGACTGCAGCTTTGGGGTCACTGACTTGGTTTACATTTGCTACGTTCCTGACAAACATTNGTATGTTAAATAACACAATATCAGATTACATGCTATCCCTCCCACTATTAACTGATAGTTCTGGTAGTACACACCTACTATGAACTGATAGCACTATCAACTATCCACTCATGTGTCCCACAGCATAGAAATAACCACATCCAGCACTCGGAGCCCTTGCAGACCAGAGTGCAGAAAGGGTCTGCTCCTGCTCGTCCCAGGAGCTCAGCCTCTCCCTTAGCTAAATTCCTTCACCTAACCTCTAACAAAGAGACTGAAGTTAGCAGGCAGCTTGTGTTGTAATTCTGCACTTTATGGCTTGTAAGGTACAGCTTACTCACTGGAAAGTAATGAACTTCATTCAGTGAAAATCCTGTATTTGTGTAAGACTACGTTGTATTTGTATAAGACTACATCAACAGATGATGGAATCCACGTGGTTTCCCTAAGTAGCTGGGGGAAGGGAAAGAAAAAAAAATACAACCATCACAGAACTCTTTTTCTTCTGAAAACCACAGCAATACATAGTTACCACCCTTTGCATCTCTGCCCAACAGGAAACAAGTTCAACAAACCTGATATAGCCAAAGTTTATGGATCATTACAAAGTGCATAAGCACTGCGACTACCTGTTAGTATTTCAAGAAAACAGCACCAGTTAAAGATTAAAAGAAATGAAACACTACAGATACCAATGCCTTCAGATTTCCTAACCAAAACAAAACTGTTGCAACATCCTAAGGAATAAGCAGTATAACTTAAAAGCAAGCATTTACACTACTTAGTTCAAAACAACCTCTCAAAACAGAAAAGTAAACTGCCCACCTCCAGAGCAAAGTCTTAGCTCTCAGCAGGGCTTCTCACAGCTGTTCAGCATTAAAACGAGAAAATGAGATTAATCCATTAGTGAAAGTAATGAAGTTAGATTACCAGTACCTGCTGGAGAGGAGGGTGGGAACAGAGCACAAAAATACAGAACTACTGAAAATCTTTCACTAGGCTAAACATGGTACTTAAGGGCATAACTCAGCCTTTTGAGAAAAGCAATACACTTCTAATTTATTATATGCTATATAAATGACATCACCAAGATCAACAATTCTTAGCAAGTCAAACTTTGCTAAACTGAGTCAGTCTTACGCATGTAACAACCAGAAGACGTTAAAACTGCTACAGCTAAGATCTGAGTACAAATGCCTTTATGACAAAAAAAAATATCTATTTTTACAGCTCTTTAGCTGGGCTAGCATCATTCACACCAGCCTTTCACAGAAATATTCAAACTAAGAGCATTTAGTCACCTTTCGGAAAACACAATCTTCAAATCTTTGGGCTGCTAGAACACGTTATTACTATAACTTTAACAGCACTTTTTTGGTTTAGGTTGTTTTTCTCAGCTGTAGCCTTGCAAATCCAAACCATCTTCACAAGGCTGCGTGTGCATCCACGCACCGACCTCTCCTACCAGTCATGGGGTTTGCTGAAGGGATGACAGCTCGCTCCCCTCAACCCTCCTAACCCCCCAGGAATGATCCCAGGCATTCCAGGATCTGGAATGATACAACAAACCCTAATAGCTGTCATTTATCTGGATGGCAATACTCATAGATAGATAGAAAAATAGATAAATAAATAAATAAATAATGTATTTAGTAGAACAGACCGAGATGTTTCCGTCTGCGTCGTTGCCGAGCGGTAACTCAAACCGAACTCTTCAGAAAAAGCCAAACCCCGCAGCCCGGGGCCAGCGCGGTTAAGCAGCCGCGGCAATAACCGCGCATCGGGACTTCCAGCCTCAGTGCGAGAACTTCCCACCGAAACCCCCACGTTCCGCAGGCAACTGCCGGTGCCCTTCAAGCCGCTTCCCTCCTCCCCTCGCCAGGGGAAGAATCAGAGCAAACTTCACTCGATGAAGCGGGACAACAATCCCTCCGAGAGGTCCCGGAGCCCCCGGCCGCCCTCCCGCAGCCGCGGCTCCTCCGCCACGCACCCCCCGCTCCGGGGCGGGGAGGGAGCGCTGCGGCTCTCGGCCCCGTCGGAGATACAGTCTGTCAGTTTGTCGGGGGTTTTGAGGGGTTTTGGGGTTTTTTTTCTTCTCTTCCCAAGCAGCCGGCGCTGTCTGCGGGGACGAGCACCCGTGTGAAGCCCGGCGGAGTCCCCGGGGGCGGGGCCGGGCGACGCTCCCCGCTCTCCGCCTCGCTGCCAGCTCCCCCTGCCGGGCCCCGCCGGCCCCCGCTGGGCTCCCCGGCGGAGCCCTCGCCACGAAACCCCCGGGAGGGACGGAGCGCTCGGGACGCGCCCTCCCCGCACAGGTGGGGAGGGGAAAGCGGAGCCGCGGGGGTTACCTGCACGGCGCCGCCGTAGCCGCGACCTCGCCGGCTCCCTCCGAGGTGGCGGCTGCGGCCGGAGCCGCCGCGGGGCGGANGCGGCGCCCGCCCGGCCCCGGCGAGGAGCGGGGCCCCGCGCGGCCCCGGAGAGACGCTGCGCTCCCCCTCGCCGCCCCCTCCGGGCCAGGGGAGAAGGTGCAACTGCTTGAAATAATTGGGGGGGGACTCAGGTTTTATTGGTTTAAGATTTTTTTTTTTTTACCGTTACTTACTGCAGCTCAAAAAAAAAAAAAATTAAAAAAAGTCATGACCCGAGTCGGCTTCTTCTCCAGATCTGAGCGCCCCAGCGCAACGAAAACCGGCAGCCTGAGCGAGGGAGGGAAGGGAGGAAGGAGAAGAGGGAGAAGCAGCGGGCAAGGAGCATCCCCGCGGGTCCCGGGGCTCCCGAGGGATGGGAGGGAGGGAGGGCGGGCGCGGCGCTTGTGGCTCCGCGTCTCACTGCCGAGCGGGGACTCCGGGGGTTGGGACGCAGCCGGTATGGGAGTCGGGGGGGGAAAGGGGCTGCCCCGGGGCGGGGGGGAGGCAGAACCGGCCTCCCAGGCTGCGGGAGCCTCGCACCGCTGGCCCCGGCCCGGAGCGCGGCGCTGACATCTCCGCGAGCGCCTCAGAGCCTGCGGCGAGTCCCTCTCCGCCCCCTCCCCGGCACGGATCGACGTGTCAGCCCCAAAAAGTTTATTTTTAGGCCCTGGGAGAGTTCCCTATAAAGGTCCCGTGGAGTGTGAGACGTGGCAGTGCGGGGCCGGCAGCCGAGGAGAGACAGCATCTTCCCCAGGTACGTGTGTTTGGCTCCCCGGGTTTTCCACGCGTGCCCTTGTGTTTAGCCAGCTCATCTGCATTAAACCAGGAGGTCCTTTTTGTTTCTACGTGTTTTACAATGAATTCGATCGAAGTTTGCTTTCTTTTATGGCAGCATTTGCACGTCTCTACTACAAACCGCAGCAGAAACTGACTGGCATTGTTTGCAGAGAAGGGTAAAAGCACTTAAAGTTTATTAAAACAAACAAAACTATGGAATTGATCCATGCCGGAGTAATCCTATAAAATCATACTTTAAAAAAAACAAAAACAACAGAATCCAAACTTATCTGCAAGCCAAATGTTGCAAATCCAAATTGCCTGAAACATCCAGCTCAAGGGAGAAAGTTATTTTGGCTACTTCATAAGAGAAACTTGTTCACAGAGAAACATTAATGAAAGTTTGAAACTATCATTTAAAATGAAGCTCTGGAATTCAAAACATGCTTTCTGGTTGCTTGTTGGAATTTAAAAAAAAATAAAAACAACCAAATAGCAAAAGCCAAAGTTTTTTTTCCATTGCAGTCATGTAACACTGACAGTCAAAGATGTTTTCTTATTTATAGTAATAGAGTTTTGTAAGACACCAAATATTTACATAGGATCACTTTCTTATGAATTTCCTCATCTCTACAGAAAATAAAAGAATCCAGTTTATGTCTAAAAATGGTCATCAAAGTAAAGGCACTTATAAGACAACTCACATATATACCCTGTTAACTTGTCTGAAATGTTTTTAAGATACATCTGTCCACATCAGCAAGTCCCATGCTTTGTATGTATCTTCATCTATTGCAATAGTGTTAGAATTTTTCATTTTGGAGAGGAGTTATACTTATTTTTCCAGCTGCTGGGGAGAAAACCCCAAACCTATACATACTTTAACTATGAAAAGTAAACAAAGTGTACACAAAGCTAACTGCAAAACATCAAAATTATTAACTGAATTAATGATTACAGCATATCCTAAGAAAAAATCCACTGAAATCTGGCTCTATCATCCTCAGAGATTTTAAGTCACGTACATTATGGCTAGCTACTACTCTCATGGAAGAATGGTAATGATGTCAATGATTAATTCTATTTCATTTTATTCATTTTTTGCTCATAGGCAAAGACATATGAAACTGACTGTGAGAGTAAGCATATTTAAATAAAGCTTAAAAAGTAACATTTAATGTTACATGTTACTGCGTTTAGGTGCAGGGTTAAATTGGATTAGAAGTGCAAATGAGACAAGTAGTTTTAGGCAAAATGATCCCTAGACGTACTTTTATGGGTAGGGACTACAGGGTCTGTGCCTTGCACACTGATGTCTTGATACCAGGCTAAGCCTCTATGTGTGACTATAACCAAAATAAATAAGGATATTCTAACATAATCTAGGAGGGTAACAGAGAGAAAAGCAGAAGCAGCTCTGCTCTCTGATTTAAAGAAAGGAAAAAAAAAACCCTCAGAGGATCCAGTCCCACATCCATCCAGCCTTCCCCCCAGTATGGATCTCCTCCTCCTCCGCTTCCATAAATTCTCCCATCTTTATATTTCTCACTATTACTAAGTCTTGATTCCTACTTCCAGCAAAATAGAGCCTGGCACGTTCAGGGATGGCAGCTTGTGAGAGCAGTGAGGTATTGCATTTGGAAGAGTGAAAGGCTGCACAGCACCTTCAGGCTTTTGGCCAGTTTGGTGGGAAGCCAGATTTCAACTCCTCCCTGTTGTGGCAGGATATAAGGAGTGTTAGAAAGCAGGAAAAGGGGTGATTTTCCATCTGCTTCGGAAAGCTATGGTGTAAGGGAAGGCTTGTCTTCATGTTACCCATCAAAAAGCACCTTGAATAGTATGTCTGTCTTTCATCATTTAGAAAAAAAGTCAGATCCTGTAAGCCCGAAGTTGAAGTTTGGTTAAAAGGAAAAAGGAAAGTGGGGGAAAAAGGGGAGGGAGCAGTTACCTTCAGTAAAACTGAGTCTTGAGCTATGCCTCCATTATAGGAAAAAGACCTTGCTTGCTTCACAGTGCCAGAGTTCAAAGTATTTCTTTTCACTGCATTTTGCTTTTTTCACTCCATTGAAAACATTGGTTATTTTTGTTTCACTCTTAAGAAACATGCAGAGAAAAACTTTGAAATCCCACAGTTAATTGCCTGATTTTGTTTTTAAAAACACTTCATCTGTTACTCAGGAGAAATGCTCGTGGTGACCAGAAACATTCCAGAGCAGACCAGCCAGGAGCGTGGTACATGTGAACAAGCTGAATCAATGCTAAAGAATAGAGAGTTTGTGTAGTCTGCTATCTTTAATCCACTTTGCTTACGTGACCTTGCTGAGAGACCTATACTTCGGGTCTGCATTGCTGTTTCTTCCTTCTTTCCCAATGAAATTCAGGAAAGTATTTGTTTTAGTTCATGCAAGTTGTGTAAGTCCTTAGCATTTCCATCTGCATTGAGCAAAGCCACTACTCAAGTCTAGATCACCATGAGTCACAGAATCATAGAATCATAGAATCACCAGGTTGGAAGAGACTGTCATATCTGTATTCAAATGTCATGCTTAGGTGGTTCTGACAGGAAAATATGCTGTTAAAAAGCAGGGCATGCAAAGCTGTATCTGTGTACTCCCAGTAATGCCAACCCCAGCAGCAGACAAAAGACAAGTTCAGAGTGAGCAAACTTTTAATTGTCTAAGCAAAAGACGCAATCACAATATTTGCTTTAAATCATAGGGAAATAAATGTCAGAGTTAGAAACTCTCTCCTGTTTTCTGTCAAATTATTGTCTCACATTATGTGCTGTATTTAAAGGTTACGCTGACTAGTGTCTGTAATATCTATGAATTAGGAACAGGCAGATGAGATTCTAAATCACTTGGCTTTTGATAGCTTCATGTTCTTCTGAAGAGTTTATATTTACTGTTTGTGGTCAAAAGAGAGAATAAAGTAGTATTTCTAAGGGTATTTGTGTGATTCAGGCTTTTTACAAACAAAATGGTTTAATTTTTTTGAATGCCTAGGAGATATTTTCAGCATAACTATATAACATAAATAATGGTTCCCTTGCATTTGTAAATGTGTGAGCTGCTTTTAGTCATTAGCTCTTTCTCCTCATTAAGGTCTCTTCCAGAGAAGGCAGTTAAAGAATTTGTTATATGAGGCTTAAACAAGGGCCGTCTAACCTTAAGTCTCTGAAAGTAGTCAGATATTTGGTGAAAATGATGAATTCTGGGGTACTGATTCATGTGATCTAAAAAAGCCATCCATTTCCTGATTCACCTTCATATCTTCTCGAGGAGAGAAAAAAGAGAATATTTTACAATGAATACTGCAAACATTTTTATGTGTATGTTGTTCTGTCTTTCAGTCACTTTCCTGAACTGATACTTTCAAAATAAAGAAGAAAAGAGTGAGAATGAAGAATGACTTGGAGAAATCCTGACAAGAATTTTGAGGAGCAGAAATAACAGGAAATACTAATAGCACTGGTCTCTTAAATAAGTCAGAATTTGAATTGAAGTTATGAAAAGTTCCAGACTTAAGACATGAGCTCTATTACCTTTGTATCTTGATTTGCCAATTTTAAAATTAATATGTAATAAAAATATGAGCATGTTTTTTGCTGTACTTCAGATGATAATTTATTCTGTTGCCTTACACAACTTTTTTATATAGATTAATTTAAGTTTTGATTTTTAGGTTGTCAGCCCCGAGACACTTCCTCAGAATAAGCCAGGGTATATATTAGCAAGGAATTAGTAGCCTCTTCTTGTCTATGGGCTTGTAATCATTAATATTGGATTCCCATGTTGCAACATCACCCAGCAGTACCAGTGGAATTTGGATAAAGAGTACCTGTTTATGACCTTATCACTGCCAAATGGTCTAAAGCACAAGATACAGAGCTCATCTAGACTTCATGCTTTTGTGCTGGCCTTTTGGGGGATATGCGGGTATAGAGGATACTTGGTGTAACTCTTGCCTTCATAGAATTAGACCATCACAATTTTTCTAGGAAATGTTAACCATCTGTGTAGTCCTCATAATTGGGCAGCATTCCTGTGACGCTGATCTAGCATTAAGAGTTCTAAATGAAATTTACCCCATAATAGCAGACTGAGCAGGCAGCCAGTTGTCCACGCTCAAGAAAGTAGGCAAACCCCTAAGTCACTTTTTAAAAGTGATTTAGCTAAATTGGAGCACATCCCTGTGTGAACATTCTTTTTCTTTTGCTTTGAGCATATCTTAGATCTACTAAAAATATGCATGTAAATTAAATTGAAAAGAACAACAACAACAAAAACTGATTCAGAAGAGATGTTCTGTAGTTTCACTGTCTTTAATGAGAGCTCGTTTACCTCTTTAATTAAACATAGACAGCTTGATTACATGACCAAGATCTCACTCACCCTCTGCCCTTTCACTCTCTCAAACTCACAGTGAACACAAAAAACTAGAAGTACTTGTCAATAAGGTTTACTTAGGAAGTAAGACAGTTAAAAGCTTAACAAAATGCATGACATACTATAATAGGTTCATTTTTCCAGCCACACATTCAGAGCAGATCATTTAGTACCAGCAACAAAGTTATATGTCCAATTCAAGTTAAATTTTCCTCAGTTGCTCCTACACTGTGTTCAGTTACCAGTTAGGAGAAAACTAGATGGTGTTGCTTACAGTCTTTTTAGTCTGGTATTGTTAAAAACTGTCCCAAATCCCTCACATGCAGTACTCAAGTGTCTTTTTTTTTTCCCCAAAAAGTTGTCTACAAGCAGCATCAAAAATCTGTGCAAAATATGTGTTGAGCTGAACTCCCTGCAGTCACATCTTTAGCTTTCATGCAGTGCTCTGCCCCAAAGTGATGCTCAATCCAAAGGAGTCACAGTAGTAGGCAGTCCATTTAAAAGTGTACAGCTATTATCTATTACTTCTTTCATTCAAATATGCATAAATGAAATCTTGGCTTTGTCAGCTCAGGGAAAAGATTCCTAAGTTCCTAAGGAAGATGATGTTCCTTTATGAGCTAAAGTAGAAAACAGTGGCATTGCAGGAAGATATTAATATGCACTTGGTGATCCTAATTCTAGTACAATGTAGCATTTGAGTGTTTGTCTTACTTGTCTTAGTATCCTGTGGATGTCAGGTTCTTAACAGAAGTCCAGTTACTAAGTTTATATTCGACTTATTGCTTTCCATAGCCTGAAACTGTTGTATTTATTGAAATTATTTAACTCACAAATATTGTATTAAGAATGTTTTTATTGTTTTTCTTTGTACTTTGCTCAATAAAACCTTAAAAGTACTGTGGGTTAATGTTTTTGTAGTTTTGGCTAGATTAAATCATCTAAGCGAATTTGCTGACGAATAGAACACCTATCCCAAGTTATCTCTAAGAAGTCAAAATCTGATTTCCCAAACGTGAAGTTTCAGAAAATAAGTCTTATTCCAAAATACTTAGCATGAAGGGGGTTGTCCAGATGTACTAGCAAAAGCCACTTTTTTTTTTTTCCAGTTAGACCCAGTTCCACTTTGATTACTAATTTTCTAAATATGTAATAAGACTTGGGTCTTCATATAAGACATCAGGCTAGAGGAAGAAAATTGAAAACAATGTTACCTTATAAGTAAGTCCACCGTCAGGCTTTAAAGGCTACCAGAAGCTACCAAAAGGACACCCAGGACTGCAATGTCCACATACCTCTTGTCTCTAATGAACATTCTCAATCAGAGCAGAAGCTGATGGCTTGTACAGGGGGCAGTTGTTGTGTGCACTGATGGTGCTATATTCACAAAATAAGGTTGTTCACTGTTGCTTCTTTCATGGTTTACAATGACTTTAAAGGCTGAAATTTTTGAAGTAGCTGTAGCATGACAAAACTGTTAATGAAATAATTTGCATTAAAATGTCAGGTTTTAATTGAGTTTGGCAGCTGTGGACAGAGATTCTAATTTGAAAGACAAGAGTAAGGGAAGGAATACATGGGAGCTACACATCTAACTCTATCTTTTTTATTCTGATAATAAATTCCTACTATCACCACAGTGTTAATAACAGGACTTAGTCAACAAGTGGGGAAAAAATGAATTATCTTAAGAGAAATGGAGAAAAAAAATATTCATCCAAATGCAACCTAAAGCCTCCATGCCTGCCAACATCCTTGAATTTTCCCTACAATAGGCTATGCGTTGTGTTCCAAAGATACAGTCACTTGGACAACAAGTTAGGAACTAATTGTAAATTTAGAAATTTTTTGAAGAAAAATCTTCCCCAAACCATTAATTTATCAATGACCTGGAAGAGGGGATTGAATGTACCCTTAGTAAGTTTGCAGATAATACTAAGCTGGGAGGAAGTGTCGATCTGCTCGAGGATAGGGAGGCTCTGCAAAGGGATCTGAACAGGATGAACTGCTGGGCTGAGACCAATGGTATGGGGTTTAACAAGGCCAAATGCCAGGTCCTGCACTTGGGAGACACAAAATCCCCATGCAGACCTAGAGACTTGGGGTACAGTGGCTTGAAAACTGCCTGCAAAGAAGGACCTTGGCATGTTGGTTGACAGCAGACTGAACATGAGCCAGCAGTGTGCCCAGGTGGCCAAGAAGGCCAATGGCATCCTGGCTTGTATCAGAAACGGTGTGACCAGCAGGTCCAGGGAAGTTATTCTCCCTCTGTAATCAGCACTGGTGAGACCACTGCTTGAATACTGTGCTGAGTTTTGGGCCCCTCACCACAAGACACTGAGATCCTATAGTGTGTTGAGAGAAAGGCAATGAAGCTAGTGAAGGGGCTGGAGAACAAGTCTTATGAGAATTGGATGAGGGAAATGGGGTTGTTTAATCCTTGAGAAGAGGAGGCTGAGGGGAGACTTTATTACTGTCTACAACTACCTGAAAGGAGGTTGTGGAGAGGTGGCTCTTGATCTCTTGGCCCAAGTGATGGGTGATAAGATGAGAGGAAATGGCCTCAAGCTGCTCCAGGGTAGGGGGAGGGTTCAGATCGAACATTAGGAAAAACTTCTTCACTGAAAGGGTTATCAAGCACCAGAATCAGCTGTCCAGAGAGGTGACTGAGTAACTGTCCCTGGTGGTATTTAAAATATGGGTGGATGAAGTGCTTAGGAATATGATTTAGTAGTAGACAGGTACAGCTGGATTTGATGATCTCAAATGTCTTTTCCAACCTAGGGGTTCTATGATTCTATTTTGAGCATGGAGTAAAAGTGGATAATTAGCACAAATGAAAAAACATGCGGGTTACAAGGTGTGTACACAAAGGAGAAGAGCAAGCAGTTACTTAACTTTGTAAATTATTCTGGTTGAAGCATGATAAATCATCTAAAAAAACCAGTTACACATATTCATTAGCATCATATTCTGGGAGAGCTTTACATAGTGATTTCTCCATGAGGCAGATGCACATGCAATGTCATAACAGCTGCACGTGGAAACAAGCAGCTCTGTGAGAGCATCTATTGAAGCTTACTTTTCTGGGGCTGTCTTATGTCAGAACGGTAAAAGCCTCAAGTCCTCCTGCTTTCTATACACTGGGAAATGTGTGAATCTTTACACCTCCATCCCTCACATTCTTGCTGCTCTCCCAGTGTCCTCCAGCCTCCTGCCTATCCAATGTAACCCCCCAGCCTGTATGACCACCTGGGTAGGGGACAGATGTGATGACCTGGATAGAGCTTGATATTGGGTGCTGGCTGTTTGGCAGGTGGACTTCTACTGGCCACAAGCCCCTAAGATTCTGGCAGAGGGGAAAAATGTGCTCTGTGGTCCAGATGGTATTGTACAGTGATTTCTACTAGAGATTACTGACAGATTAATCAACATTTGAGACAACCAGGATAAAAACTGAAGCATTTTAAAATCCTGACATTGCGTTTTCATAAAGCAACTTCTTTGTTGCAGGTTTTCTTTAACGAAGTATTTAAGTTTTCTCAAATCAGAGCAATAAGGCAATTATTTTCATGTATACCCAAAGTGTAATGAAAAAAAAAGGCAAATAAATAAGTTCTATAATCATCTCTGCTCTTTGAATGTTTATTTAACTCACTTGATTTTCCTTCTTCTGCTTTGTGAAACACTACTGTGAAAGGAAGGGCAACAAAGACTGCATATTTGTATAGGATAGTCACATTTAGACACTCTTTAAAAAGAAGTGACCTCTGTAAATCATCTCACTTGGGGGAACTAAGCACAGAGCAGCACCAAAAGGCATGTCAGATGATCAAGTTTGTTGCCTCTTTACAGGTTCAGCAACTCAGGTTTTGTGTAGATGTATTAACTATTGGTTTTCTAAACTGTTCACACTGTTAGTTTTTTTTCTTTTAGAGAGCAAGTTTGAGAGATTTTCTATTGTCTGAGGCAAAAAGCATATGAACTGGAAAAGTTCTTTATGGTCATAAATGTTTTCATTCTGCTGCTGTGACCAAAAGCAATATGAACAGATAAAGTACTGCTGTATATCTATATTTTTATATCGTTACAGCTGAGGATATAGCAATATTAACATAACTTCCTAACACTCTTACTCAACCTTTAATGGTTGATGTTCTCAGAATCAGCAGGCATGGAGCTGCCATCAGGAATGTCTGGACATTCTTTACAGGAGATCACCAGGAAAGGCCTCCCACTTGGCTGTCTCAAAGGGAATTTTCTTTGTCACTATGTGCAGTAAGAACATCTGTACACATTTTGAAGTTTTGGTGAACTGCAAACCCTTTACAAAGTGTTTTTCTGAGCAAGAATGTGTTATATCATTTACGGGTTGGCACAACCAAAAGTCTTTTAAAGAAACAAAATTTTCTTGCACATCAAAGGGATTTGTAATTAGAGGAAAACTAATAGATACTCTAAATAAATAAAGCTCAAAATTCCTGCTGTATTTAGTGACATCTCACAGTACACTGGAAGTCCTAAAGATGACACAGTATGAAAAAGAACACTTTAAGACTGAATCAATTACATTCTGCTTGGAAGTCTGTATAAAGAAACACACAAAACACAATTCAAATGCATATTCTGTATTGCAAATATAACAGAAGAAATCAGCAAGGAAAGACTTAAACATACTCTTCACATTTGTTAGTTGAGATTATGAAAGAAAGCCAGAATTGCATCTTTTCATTTTAAATGATAGCTTTCCTTTCAGCCCTCAAATTCAGATCACTTATCTGAAAGTATAGATAGCTAATATATATCTTACATTTGATAACTATGCAACATTAAGAATACAGTTTTTAAGCTATTTACTTGCACAACAATACAGGTTATTGCTGACGCTGCAACATCATCCATAAATATCATACCTTATGAAAGCACAGAAGAGTTTATATCTCTCTGTGCATTTACTCAACGGTTAGCAAAAAAAGGACTCTGGTTTGGCTTGGATCTACCAATGGCCGTTAATATTATATCAAAAAAATTGATAACAGTCCTTCTCTTTGATAAGAAGTTACATACTCTGATTTTCTGTTACAGGTAAACTCTTCAAATCTGCTGTGCTAAATGCTATAGAGGTTGAGATGTTATGGTTATTATCTAGAGATCTGAGAATCCCACAACACTGCCAGAACCTAGGAATGCAGTGTCTAACTGTATCTAATTTAAAAATCCTTAGAGGTACATTTAGTTTCTCAGAAATTAATTACCTGACAGATACATGTGATTTCTTGGTCTTTATTTTCTCCATTTTCTTACAACTCACTTCCCTGAAACTGAAATAAAAGTGCTGAAGGAATGAACAAGGCCTATTGATGGGTTGTTTCCTGGTAAGACTATAAATGAAAACACAATTGACTAGAGTCTGTGGAAAAAATAATTTGTAATGTCACAGCAAACATTGAGCATGTTTACAGTCGGGTTTGATGATATCACGACCTGTGTGTTAGAAAAACAGCCTCAAGAAGGAAGGGTAAATAAAGAACAACTAATAGCTTGTGGGCTCAGACTAGTTTGGGTCATCGGGAGCTAAAATGGAATGCTTTAACTTGCCAGTGAATTACTATTCCAATGCCAAGGCAGAGGAGCGGAAGCCAAATTAACTTCTCATGTCACATTTCAAAAGCATTCTCTGTCTTTTACCGAAGTCCTTTTGATTTTTTCAGAATAAAGAATGGGGGAAAGTGCTTTATACAAATATGTATAAGGGCAGGCTGAGAGCTGAGGTTGTTCAGTGTAGAGAAAGCTTTGGGGAGACCTTATAGCAGCCTCTCAGTACTTAAAGGGGCCCTACAGATAAAAAGGGAAGAGGCTCTTTATCAGAGAGTGCAGTGGTAGGATGAGGGGTAATGGTTTTAAGATGAAAGAGGGGAGATTTAGATTAGATATTAGGAAGAATTTTTTTACTGTGAGGGTGGTGAGGCACTGAATCAGGTTGCCCAGAGAAGTCATGGACATCCTATACCTGGAAGGGTTCAAGGCCAGGTTGAATGAGGCTTTGAGTGACCTGATCTAGTGGAACATGTCCCTGCCCATGGCAGGAGGACTGCACAATCTTCCAGGTCCCTTCTGACCCAAACCATTCTTTGATCCTAGTATATCACTTGGAACACTTTCTGGAAAGAGCATAGCAAGAATTAAAAATCGAGTTTTCAATGGAGCTTGCCATAGACCAGTTTCAATTCTACCCACTTAAAAAGAAGCAGTAGATCACTTCCAAAAATCCATCAACATCCCACTTGTGTTAGTTCAATTCAAGAGAACCTTATTTTAAAAGCTCCATCTTGGAAAAAAAACCCGAAAAGCCTTGCATTGGCGTCTGGATCAAAACAGAAAAACTTTTATCCCTTCAAATGTTAGTTGTTGCTAGGGTAACACCAAAAGTGTAGTAGAAGCATAACAGCTCCACTGCAAACACAACTGAGTCCCCAGTACCTTACTGGTGTCAGTCACTGATGCTGGACCAGGAGCTTGGACAGTGCCATTGCTCTGGTACCGCTTTTTTAAGCTGCTTTCTAAACACTGAATAAGAAACATTAAACAAGCATCATTACAAATCGCCCCTACAACATCTTCTGATCCTGTCTTATAGCTGGAAAATCACAGCCTCTAGGCTAAACTCAGCTCAGCTCAAGAGTAGAAAGCCAAGAACAAAGAAGGAAAGCTGGAAACACTTCACAGATTTTATTCAATAGTGTGGGTGCTTACTTCTGTTTTGTGTTTAGGGATGGAGGATTGCTTGGTATGAAGGAAAAAGAAATTAAAGAGAAGCAGAAATGAAAAGCAGGCAGATGAGGAAAAGAAACAATTGTACAAAAAAAAAAGTGAAGGGTAAGCAAAAAGGAAAAGGCAAAAATACGTCACCCTTCATTGTGTCAACAAAAGAATAAAATGTTTTCTTACAACTATGCCAGAAATCCACCCATCCTTTCTCAAATAATATTCAGATAGTCCCTCCACTCAGAGCACTCAGTCTGTCATATAAGAGCTGGAGTTAGGGCAGCGGCCATCTATCCTAAATATCCTGTCTCTGATGGTCACCCATATCAAATGCTTAGAAATAGTTTAGCAAAGCAAGCACAGAGCTGGCTGTCAGTTATTTATGACTTGCTGACATTCAATAATGCAGGATTTTAGTACATTTATACAGTCCTTCATGTTTTGAACATCATCTCACCTAGCTCCTGTCGTCATTGTATTGTAAGACATAGTGACTAATACTCATCTATTTGACTTCTCCAGATCTCATACAATTCTTTGAATCTCAATTTTCTATCTTCTCAGTCTCTTCCAGGTGGAGGGGCCTTGCTTAATTTATGCAGTTCATATAAAGAAGTGATTCAAAGGGCTGGTCACCTTGCCATTGCTTTTTTGTATCCTTATCACTTCTACTCTACTCTTTTTGAGACGGGAGGAATCCAACCTGCAAAAACCCTTTTAGGCTTATGCATGCTTTGCATTTATACACACTATTAAACCTCATATAGAAACAACAGGTTATTCGCTAGGTTCCTTTCTACCTTTTTGTACTAATTCCTAACATTTAATTCTATTTTTGACCACCCCTGAGAGTTCAGAATCCACCATTGTCCATGAAAAGTTAGGATTGTTTCCTTCTGTGTGCATCTTATTACAGCTACATACAAGAATTTCACCTCCCCTCTTATCATCCATTCACACTGCATTCTGACATCTTTCTGAAGAATTTGTAGCTGCTCTTCATCTTCGCTAACCAAAATAACTCAGTATCATCAGCATGTGCTCAAGTGCCTCTTGCCGTACATGAAGAATGACAGATGAATCTTCATCAGATTGTATTAAACAGAAATGCTAAAATTAGTGTTATAAGCACTTGAGCAAAATGCAACAGAATGATGTACCTTCAAATGTAGGCAGTATTCTGCCCTGATCTTTGACACAGCAGGAAAAAAGAAACCCACAAGAATTGTTCAGGATTGCCTTTACACAGAGGATGTGATTTCAAAACAATTTTCTACAGCTTGGATTATGACCTTACATCATCTGATTCTAAGAGATAACTATCAATTTAGTTCAAAATTATCCCTTTGAACCATATCTTTAAGGTCCAGTGATGGATACTGACAAGAACTTTTGGAGCTACATGTTGCAATAGAAAAATACAAGACAAAATTACAACTGGCATTCAAATATCTTAAACAATGGCCAGATAGTGAGTATAGTTATTTTGAGAGCTCTAGTATGGTTACTTAGGAACTGCAAATGCAGCGACAGAAATTTCATGTACCAATGAAATCCATTAAGCATGAAAATCATCAAGTATGCTAAACTAGTAGGCAGTTTACATCAGTGTAGTTCATTTCAGCATCTCTTTGCAGCTATAACTGGCCACAATTTAAAACACACAAGGAATGCATAATTGAATGGTTTTGGTCAATATATGCTAAACAGA
Organism: Piaya cayana; assembly: GCA_013389865.1. Taxonomy (NCBI): domain Eukaryota; kingdom Metazoa; phylum Chordata; class Aves; order Cuculiformes; family Coccyzidae; genus Piaya; species Piaya cayana. The sequence continues at coordinate 59,291 of WAAB01002940.1, read as the reverse complement.
CTAAAATTTCAGACACACAGATCTCCTAGATACCAGTTCCACATACTTCTTATTAATCATTTTAACCAAGCAAATAATGTTAGTATGTTAATTTATGTAAAAATATAATTTCCAAAGACCTCCTTCAGTACTGTGTGAGATAAATGACGAAAACTAACAAGAGGGGTTATGATGGGTAAAAAAGGTAGATGAAAGAAGAACTCTCTTGTGGAAGAGCTTAGTTAGATTCTTCATGTAATATCTCTCTCTCTGGCTTCTGAATATATTTATAAAATGGAGGAAGTCTTTACAATCTAGAAAAGAAATGTTAAAAGGTCGTAAAAATGAGAATAAAACAAAATATTGGTGAAAACAAACAAAAACTAGGATTAATAACCTTTCAAGGCACCTGATTGTGTTGTGATAATTCCTGCTTTCAGGATTTCATCTAATGCTAAGTATCAAAGCGTGGCTGGGTCATTGCTCCCAGTATATACAGTGGGTTCATAGCTCTCTGCATTTCCTTTCCCTTTATTCAGAAAATTAAGAAAAAATCTGAACTTGGGAGAGAGAAGAGAGGGAATACTGTACTCAAAGACCACGTTTAACAAGTAGCCTCAGGGAAGGGCTGGAATTTTAAGACAGGTTAGTTCCTTATATCAGTTTAATTCAGCATAGCCTGTGTACAATAGTTTTGGCTGACTGAGGTTATTTTTCCTACTGTAAAGACACCACCAATTTACACATCACTGTGAATTTAGAAGTCTATCAACACCACTATTTGAGGCTACAGATTTTTTTCTGCCTAAATGTCACAACCACAGAAAATACCCAAGCATATCTGGGTCAAAGTTCTTTAATATTCTAAGAATTTCTGTTTCCTGTCTGTGAGTCACAACTTTGTATCCTACCCATCAACTGTCCTATCAATTTTAATACAGTAAGGCATTGAATACATTAAGCAATTCTGTTTAAAAGGAAGGCATCAAAATCTTATATGAAAAGATTACACTTACAGGCAAGAGGCAATGTATCACATACATGCGGCTAAGCATTTATAGTGAGCCTGACTGATATCTTATTCATCCAGTAAGTTGTTATTATTCTAGTTATAATAATGTGAATGCTTACAGAATAAAATATACAGAAATATCTCATTAATAATCACACACATAAACCAATTATGGTTCAGAAAGTGGACTAAAATCTCTCCCCTTTCTCTGGTGTCATGAACAGCTCTCGTTTCCCTCTAGCTCCACAAGCTGATGGCATCAGATTTCTTTGGGCAAAAAAGGGTGTCACAGCCACTTGTCAGCATCTCAGGTTTTATATCAGTGTTAGATCAATGTTGCTGAGTTGGAGCACCTTCCCTGGGGTGCCTGTGGGGCTATTCAGTTTTCCTGTCACAGCCTGCGTCCTTCTCCCTGCCTCCCAGGCAAATTCTTGGAGCCACATACTGCTCTCCCTTAGCATCATTATCCCAGAGGCATGTGGCCACAAGGCAATTGCTGCCAGAGATAAAACCAGCTCCCAACAAGGCAGAGCCAGACCCACCCTGAGAACTTGCACTGCTAGCTCTCCACCAAGCCTCTGGCCTCAAGCTAGTGGTGGCAAAAACTGTATCTACTGGCCTACATGTTAATGACTGCAAGAGTTCATATGCATGGCCCAGCCTTTTTTTTAGAATCATAGAATCACCAGGTGGGAAGAGACCCACCAGATCATTGGATCATCAAGTCCAACCATTCCTATCAAACACTAAACCATGCCCCTTAGCACCTCGTCCACCCATGCCTTAAACACCTCCAGGGAAGGTGAATCAACCACTTCCCTAGGCAGCCAGTTCCAGTGCCCAGTGACCTCTTTTGTGAAAATTTCTTTCCTAATGTCCAGCCTAAATCTCCCCCGGCAGAGCTTGAGGCCATTCCCTCTTGTCCTGTCCCCTGTCACTAGGGAGAAGAGACCGGCATCCTCCTCTCTACAACCTCCTTTCAGGTAGTTGTAGAGAGCAATGAGGCCTCCCCTCAGCCTCCTGTTCTCCAGGCTAAACACCCCCAGGCCTGTAATCGTGCTAGATGTGAACACGTTTAGTATCAGTGAAACTGACACATATAATGCTGAATACATTTGAACATTTTAAAGGATGAAGAATAACTGCTAGGTCTCCCATTCTGAGATTTTTCATGCATCTTCAAGTCTGCATAAACTTGGAAAGGACCACAAGATATCACCAGAACTATCTTCACAGCCCCTGGCAAAGCCAGCTGTATCTAGTTCTTGGTATCTGCTTTTCTTTGCAGATGCTAATCTACCCCTAAACAAACCCAATGTAGAGGGCACTGCAGCCTTCATGCATATCTACCAGTATTATTGCAAGTTTTTTGTGCTCCTTTACATAAATAGCCCTTGTAACAACATAAACCAATCTTTTCTTTTCCTACCTGAAATGAAGACCATTTAATTTTCTCCTATCGGTAATACTTGTGTAGGCAGCAATCTATTTTTTTCAAGTGAAAAAATCCTAATTCTTTCATAGTTTCCTCATAGGTCACATTTTCTAAATTTTAGTAGCTCTTGTTCCTTTCTTCCTGATTCCCTCCCAGTTTCCTTTCACTTGCAAACCCATTACCATCTTTATCTAAAGGATCTCAGACACTGCTTATTGAAAATTGTCCCTGCAGTGGGTAAAAACAAGGCATGCCTTGCTGACATGCCCTTGGGAGTTCCTGGCCAGCCTCTCAACTTCAGTATAACTAGAAGAGAGCTCTCAGTCTCACCTTTGAGTTGTTTCTTCCCTGCCTCTTCTCCAGATTCTCAAAGGACTTTTTCTGTCTTGCCAGTCTCAAACACCCGTAACCTGGGTGCCAGATTTAATTTAGACTTTTTGCTATCCCTGCTGAACGGTCTCTAAAACTTGGCCTTTTTCATTCACTCACGCTGTTAAAATTCTCAATAAGGTCACAGTTATTTTACAGCTCACTTACTGTAACATCTTGGCCCTGACAAAGGCATTTTTGTCCCAGGCATATCTATATATACACTACTGCCAAGACTGTCTTCAAAACCTACCAGTTCGATTAGCTCATGCAGCTCTTTCCATTTTTGACAGTTCGTTCCCTCACAAAAAAAAAAAAAAAACAAACCCAAACAAACCCAAAAACCAAACAACAAAAAAAAGCCACCTACCAAAATATTCATTTTTGAAGACATGGACAGCTATTCTTGTTCTATGGATCATTTTTCATTTATTATCCAGGGATGAGGTTCAAGCTTTAATTAGTCTACGTATTGCCCATCTGCTTGTGAGTTCAAAAATGCTACTCCTCAAGTATACATGGAACTCCCCACACACATGCTTTCCTCTTTCATGATCCCTTCATGCTCAATTGTTTGCTGCAGTGCCTAAAAATCCACACACCCTCCTCAAAAAACAATTGATATTGGTTAGTCTGCTAGTGTGTGGAAGGCAAGCCCATTTGATCTGCATTTTCCCGTAATCTCACTGTACACCCTGGCTTATCTTTATATTTTTACTTTTTGTTATGGATAAACGACACACTCTGTTAGATGTGAATGCCTGATCTGTGCTTGGGGTCCTAAGAACAATAATAACAAAATTAATAATTATATTGTATCACATGGAAGCCAAATGGATAATACCCAGCAAATAAATTCCTCAGCTACTGTCTTGCACAAACATTGTAGTTTAGAAAGTTTAGAAAAGCACAAACATCTGCCAACTTCGCAACATATTTGTTTTCATTAGAGTTGCAGAGGCAGCAGTCCTGCTAAAACTAGTATAATTATATATAAGTGATGTTGGCAGACTTCATAAAATATATCAGAAGGACAGAACCATATGTTTCCTGAACTGCATATCTTTGGTTGGTTTTATAACACCACTTCGTGAATAAATGTGAAGTCCTTTTCAGTGAAGTCAGTTTCTCTCTTCTTCCTGGAAAGACCACCTGTTTTCTTATATTGTACAGTTTATTAAGTAAGTTAACAATTAAGTTTTCAATCACTCAGGCCTTCTAGGCAATTCTGTTAATCTGACTGTCCATTTTCTGTGTTAAAAATGCCAGGCTGTGGTTGTATAGAATTATACATGTTTCCTGAGTCCTTGAATTTAGGGTTAATATTTTAACTCATTTGTGGTTTCAATCCTGCCTTCAAAACTTAAGAGCCTAAGCCTACTTACAAAAATTTATTCCAGGTTTTACCTGTATGATGCATCATGTACAAGAAGTGATTAAACAAATCTATGTTACTGAATAGGAGCCTACTCATATTTGCACAGTTATTTTCCTTAAATATTTCCAGTTCTCCATGTCCCCCATGAGCTTTGTTTTGCAGCAACTGCAGTAGCCTGGATTTAGTGTGCACGTATTGCAGGTTCAGGCTTTTGTTTAAAATGTAACCTACCCCCATATCTTACTTATTATCTCTACCATGACGGCCAGTTCAAAGCCTCATACAACTTTCCTTACCTATGCTTCTTTATTATTCCTCAGACTGTAATATATCTACAAACATACAATTCTTTGCATAGTGACATAACCCTGAAACTCATTTTTCCAAGGTTAGGATTTACTAGAAGCAAATATATACCCTTAATGATAAAAGCAAATGTTTATNCCGTAAAAAACTTCTTCCTAAAGAGGAACATAGTAATTAGGAAAAAAGGCAACAAAAATAAATTGTTGAAGAGTTAGGAAGCATGGATTTTTCAGCAATTATCAGCACTTAAATACACACATACCTCCAGAAAATTTACTATTATAGTATTAAAAAAGAAACTTATGAAGGTTCATAATTAAGGAGGTACAAGCCCCATTTATTATATAACATGGAAGGCTTCTTCTTGATAGTCATTTCTTGATTAAGTGGTCACTGTTGTGCCTGATTCACACTGCACTGATTCAGCTTTCTTAAGCAGTGAAGACTCAGGATAATATCTATTTCATCTGAAGTTACATAGAAAATATTCTTGTCTCTCGCTTGTAGAGGCTGAGATGAAAGCCATTAGGCACAATGGTCCAAGACTAGTAGAAGCTACTAGGATCATCATAGTTGAATGCCTTTTTCTTAGACTTTGGGTAAGGGATAAGAGGAAACTCATGCATGAGACAAAACTTTTTCTGCAGAAACAAAAACAATCCAAACAAGAAATAAAAATCTGAGGTTTTTTTTAGTGAACAGGTCTTTAACTGGACTCATTTACTGTTGAAACATTTATCCAAGGAAAGACCATGAAAGAGAGCACTTGAGTCAAGTGAGAGCTTGTCTGCTGAAAAGAAGACCTATAAATAGTCGTTAGTCAATGTTTGGGGAAATAATGAATGGTCTTTTTCATATTTCTTCATATAAGGACTTCGAGTTGCATCTTCTAGGAACATCTGGTCAATGGAAGAAAGAATGTCTTCTGGATTACCCCAATTTCCTTGCCCTCTATAATGTTTATGTATCATCTTCATGGGGGTTCATACAGCAAAAACCATCCAGTGGTCCCAGTAAGAAGCCCTTTATATAAACCAGCAACAGAGGTTTTGTGAGAAAGATTCATCTTTAGGAACATCCTCAAGATAGGAGACACATGTAGCTATTTGACTTTCCACAACTCGATATACCAACCTGTGCCAGTTCGATAATGGAGGAATGGTGATATCTGGCTTCAGGCACTGCATAAGTGCAAGCTGACATGTGCTGCAGCAGTCTGAAACCATCTGAAATCTGTGGCTGACAGATTTATCTTGAGGTTACAAATGACTGTCCAGATGGACTGGAAATCTCTCCTCTGGAAGGTAAGCAATTGCTATTTGCAGTCCATTTGAGCTCCAGTGAGTGACAATTTGTTTCAGTTTCTTGTCCAATTCAGCTATTTGTAACAAAGATGAAGTTCAAGGACTGCAGTGTTATGCTGGAAGCTACAGCTTTGAGTAAGTAATTGAACAGACGTAACATCATTAACACCATATGCACAACTAGTTGAGGGAGACTTTCTGTAAACACACTTAGCACTAGGGAAAGCCTGAATATCATTTTGCTGTGGATCACGGATATTTTATGGGAGAGAAAGAGCTCACAGTATGGAAGGAAGGACCTCAAGAGAAGCTAAAAATTTTCCTTAAGATTTAAAAAAAAGAAAAAAAAGAAGGAGAAAGAAAGGAAAGGAATGTTACCATCTTAAGTCTGAGGCAGTTTTCTCAAGTCAAAGACAAGATATACTTTTATTTTTATTTTGGACAAATTAATTGTCAATAGTAGGTTTTCCCCCGATTTCCAAATGTGTTTCCTATCAATTAGATATCTGGTAAATCAAGGCTATTTTTTTTTCATGTGCTATTCATTAAAGACATCCACGAAAAGGATGAGAAAAGCCACAAAAAGAATATGTAATTGATGAGAATACCCAAAAGAGATGACTTCTGTGGTCTGACTAATGATTATTCTAGCCTAAACCTGAAGGAAAATGTAAAGATGATATCTGAAGACAAGGTTTGGGAAGAACTGTCATTTTTCTTCTATATATCAACCTCAGACTGTCTTGGTATATCACAAATTGGTTGAATCTGTAAATGATGGCAGCTTTTTGAAAGGAAAGAGATCTGCTTTATTAAAACAAAACTGGCTGGCTACCACTGATAATACATAAGTACTCTGTAGCTGACTGGCCCTGATATTCAAAGGGCTTCCACCAAAAGATCAGGTTATATTTGGGGAGATACTCTTCCTAAGACTTTGCATGCCATATGTTCCATTACTTAAGAGGTCTATGCCCTCGAAAGAGAAAAGCCTCCACTGAGTTCTCTCCTCAGAATTTTTCATAAACCCTTCATCACAACAATTATTATAGCAGATTATATGGAAAAATAACTGTAAGGACCAAATTTCCAGTATTACTCATGAAAACTCAAATATCCTTCCAAAAACTTCCTCTTTTTTATCTAGCTTGATGCTGAAATCTGTTCATAAAGGCAGATTCTTTGTTCTGTCATAAGCAGCACTTACATAATAATATTAGTTTGCTAGGCACAGTTGGACTGAAATACAGGAGTACTTTATTTATTTTAATCTGGCTTTTGGAGTTCTTTATCCCCAGGAACAGCTGTCATTAGAGAAAGCTGTTTAGCTTTCTTAGCATCTGGAATGATTATAGCTATGTCATTTTTAAATTACTTCAAGATGTCTTCTCTAATAGACATCACTAACTTGTCTCCAGGATCTAAATAGATTGGTAATTGATGGCTCTTTTACTCTAATCATTGATTTTTCAGTCTTCGGGCAGTACCAACTACAGATGACACCTTCTACAAAGCTCTGAGATCAATTGGGAGCAACATAAGTGAAGAACAGAGTGCACTGATGTCATGATAATAAAGATGAAGGGCTCTTGGGAGCTGCAGGGTAAGGACTCGTGATTCAAGAACCATGTCTGCTTTGTTTACTGGGTGTCCATCATCTCTGCCTCTAAAAACTTACCTGAGAGTTCTTGAAACTCAGGTTACAGGATTATTAGGCTATTTTAATTAGCAGTTCTCTGCAAATGAGATGGGAAGGAAACTGGCTTCTCCTCTTAAACTCAAGAGTAAATATACTCTGGATAGAACTGAAGAGGGGATAATCTGTACCAAAAATAAACTGACTAAAATAATTTTTTTAAATGATGACTGTAGTTCAGGGTGATGATGTTGAGCCTGTTTCATTGTTGCTACTGCTACATATGGGAAACAAGAAATTATACAAATCGTAAGGACTAGAGTATCCTTAACAACTGAGCTGGGGATGAGCCTGGGAAAAATCTTCATTGGTGTTCCTACCACAATAATGTTTTTAGCTCTGTTCTTAATCAGAAAATCTAGGCAAACAGGATTTTTCCCCTCCTTTTTTCTCTTTTAAACCCCTCTATGCTTTCTCTGCCTTAGCCAGCACAAAGCCAGTCCAGTTCCTTGCTATTATCTGCCTGACAACAAGAGACAGATCATAGAAGTCAAAGACAGAAAAGGTTCAAGTTCTTAATTTTTGTTCTCAGAGAGCAATCTCATTTTGTTGTGAGTGTCCATATTTCCTTCTCCTGGAAGGGACTGACTGACAGATGGAGCAGCTGAGTGTTTTTTCCTGACACAATGAAGACAAAATCTCTTCTGCTCTGGTAAAAGGATGAGCCTTTCACATTTTGAGCCCAACTTTTGAAATCACTGTGATGCAAAATATGCTTAAAATAATTTTGTAAATAATTAAAAAAAAACCAAACAGAATGAAAATCAGCAGACTTTACAAGAAATTTATACCTACTGGCTTGAGAAGAACAGGTTAGAGAGTGAACTACAGATAGCAGACGCTCAGAGGCAGTAAGAGGGAGTTAAATAACTTCTGTCACTCTTTCTTATATGTTCTCATTAGATGAAGGATTGAGAGTATTTATATAACTGTTCATAGGCATGGGGAAAACAACAGTTCTGGTCAAAGATTTCAGTGTGATATACAAGGACTCATGTGTAGCTAGAGTGTTTTCCATACAGATGAGCACTTACAGAAGAACCGCAGATTCTGAGTCATAAAAACAAAGGTCAAAAAAGGTCCTTCTGCAAAGTTAATCAAATCTGTTCACAGAACAGGAGGTTTAAGCTTAGATACTTTTTCTGTATCATAGAAATCAGCACCGACAGCTTGGTCACTGAGCCAATTTTTCTTCTGATACTGACTTGTGTAGTACAGATTACTGGGATATGTTTTAACTTTTTTTTTTCTTTTTTTTTGTTTGTTTTGCTTGGTCATTTTTTTAATCTGGGGAAATACCTGTTGTTCAAAGTAAAAAAAAAATTCTTGCACTAAATAGATGTGAGAGTTAGACTTATCATTTTTACAGAATTACAGATTGTAAAATCTGTCTGATTTCTGCCATGTATATCCTATGGCATATTCAGTAAATAAGATGGAAGAGAGCTGAATTATCTTTCTGATATGCTCAGACTTCACTAGTTATTTCAAAAGGTAAGCATAATACACAAATAATCTTGTGCAGTACAGCAGTACACAGAAAGCACTTTCTAGCAATCACACATATTCCCAACTAACACACATTTGAAAATACACAGTAAGAACTATTAAATATCATAATAAACAGGGTCTGAGAGAGGAGTGATATATAGGAAAAGATGAGCCTGTGACACAAGGATGACCAAGTGCAAGTGTCTATTTTAGCATTAAGGGGTGCCTGTAGAAGAGGTTCTTCTCTTCCAGCCTCTTGTCACCATCACCTATAAAGGTATGAGCACTCTTCTGCAGTATGTAGGTTGTATATCAAACTTGTCGGGTAATCTTAAACAATTTTAACTATTAATATCAAAGTTACACCAGATCAGGAAAAGGAAATTGTTGGGATTACTATAAGACCATGACATACCTGAAAAATACGTTTAACTTCCTCATCCCTAGTCTTCACTCTAAAACCTGATGCTTGGCATGGCCAGGGCACAAAATCCAAATTCTTTGGTCCACTCCACCATTTCCCATTTGCCTGTCTATGGATGAGGACCAAGTAGCTACTCTACACCATATCCAAGTCATAAGATCAATACATCTAACAAAGCTACATGTGAGTGAGTGGAGAGGATTGTGCCCAAGGGACCAACATTGCTTCTATGTAAATGAGAAAATCAAGTATATTATTAGTTATGGCCAAGCCTCTCTGAAATGTATTCAATGACCAAGAATATATCTCCGAATATTTTGACCTCTTCCATTTCTCTTACTTGCCAAAACAAACAATAGCAACCATCTATACTGACAACAGGGAATTTCAGACCTCTATTCCTATTGTAAGATCACATTATTTGCAAGGTTTATATTTGTTTATATAAATATCACGCAATAGACTCACAAATTAGAGCATTTAACTATTGACATATGTTTCTTTGATTCAAGATCATAGGACTCATTTATTTTGCTGTAAATGTATTGGAACAGACTGTGTGTCTCCTTTAACAAGGGAAGATACATTTATTCCTTCATGCAAATATTTATAACTTTTCACCTCTTCATGTACATTGAAATCAGTTCTGATAAATCTATTTAAAATTAATCTCCACTCTTAACCAAACTTCTACAAGTGTAGCACAGGTCTAGCACCTGACTCCAACAACAGGCATTGCTACGTGTGTACTACATGGAGGTCAGCATCAGAGACTGAAATGCTCAAACCATGGTCAGCATCTGGTTGGTAACTATCAGTAACTGGCCTCAGGTGTCGTTTATGGTACAGCCCTGATGACAGTTTGTCTGTGTCTGCAGCTACAGACAGATAGCAGGGAGTATGCTTTACCAGCCTATTCCTGACTCTCAATCAGCCAGACTGTTGTGTAAATGAGAATTTATCCAAAGAGAAGCTCCCAAAGACCTTCAGTGCATTTCACTGGCATCTAATTCCAAGGGAGCAAGCTCCTCTGAGGCAACACTGTCTCTTTACAGTCTAGATAGGTGTTAACTGTCAAATTCCAGAAGGATCATCATCTCCCCTTCCCTTTCTCTGCTATCTTAGTAAGATTGGAGAAGGGATTTGCCTCTGTGCTGGGATAATGAGCTGTGTGCCTCAATCCTGTTGCGACTCTTCCCTAATGCTGGTCTTGCCACACCTGCTGCACAACTTTCATACTTTTTAACAGGACAGATCACATATTAATCCAGAGCTCAAATGTAAGGACATCTTCCCAAATGGTGTTCAAAAGAAGCTTTTAATCTCCCTTCACTACAAAGTACTACATCATGATCCAAATGGGAAATGTGGCATAAGGAAATGTTTGATGTATTGCATCTGTTTCAAATGCAAATTGTATTTTTTTAAAGGCAAAATCCTACTTTATGCACACACTATTGATTAAGAACTAGCTGACAGAGTTCTTTAACAGAGGTATTGGTACAGAATTGTCCTTCACAGAGGGGATTTTCTAGAAAGGTTCGTATCTGCATTCAAATCTATTCAGCTTCTCCTGGCTTACAAGAAAGTAAGACATGTAGTCACACACCTTTTCATGCACTGCCCAAAGGTGTCATGGAGAACATCATAAAAACCTCTGTAGCAGGAACTACAGAGGATCTTGCTGAAGTAAAGATCAACATCTGCCCTTTTATCTGTCAAGTATTCTACTAATGGTATCTTTGACAGCAGCACATGGCAAAGCTGGTTGTTGCTAGCATCTGGATGAACAAACTACTGCTGTGGTACTTTACATATGAAAACAGACACTCACATGTAACATAAGTAACATATGTCTCAGATAATACAGACAAAAGGATGTTATGCAGCCAATAGTTGTAATGGGAATGCTTTCAGTAAGGTGCATTGATTTTACCCCACTGCATTTCACAGCAGGATGAGTCAAATGCTGTCATCTCATGCACCTGTACTGCTTCTGCACTGATGCTCCTAAGAGCTGCCTGTTGCACATAAAGAAACTAGAAATGCACACAGGGTATTTCTGAAGCATTAAAGTGCTTGCTACAGTACTCAACACACTTATTAGCTACAACAGTTCTTGAGAAATACATAAAAGAGGAATTCAAGCTCATTTCCTGTCCTATCTATCTCTGTATCACCCAGCGAAATAAAAGAAAGGATCAGAAAAAGAGTAATACAAAAGTCAACAAATCTATCATTCAACAATACAGAGAGAAAAAAATAACTTCCTCTTTGTGTTGTTAAAGTCAAAAAAAAGAGAGTGAGGTACACTACAATGGGCTACACTGATGCCAGAGTAAATAGAGAGCACTGTTGAGTCTTGAAGGACACAAATAAGGCATTTTAATGGAGCTTATACCTTCTCAGTTCTCATTTTATTCTTTAAGGAAATAACAATTTGGAGAGTGGAGATAACTACCAAGCTGTTCATAAATGTAGAATTATGTAATACATTTTGTTTACTCCCATGTGACATACTAACCAAATGGCCAATGCTACACAATATCATTTTATGCACACTTTGTTGAGCAAAAAAGATGAGAGAGGAGCAGGGAACTGTTTTTCCTTAAAATATTTGCCAGGAAAGCACTGCAAAACCACCTTGCTTCACATTATTAAACTTTTTGCTGAATATCTGGGCTGTTGTAGTAAACACAGACAATACAAAAATCAGCAAAACCCCAGTTGATATATTTGAATGGTGTATGGTAGGTAGGTGTATGCATGCTCTGCCATGGTTGTTAGTACACACGATATACCGTTACTTAGTGTAGTGTCATACAAACAGTGTTAACTAGATGACAGCTGGCTCTTAATGTGGGTTAGGAAAGACATTCATGTAAACTGAGGGAGCACAAAATTAAGACTGGTTCATCACACAGAACAAACTGAATTGTGCTCACATCTGAATGGAAAAGTGCAGTAAAAAGCCCAAGGGTGCTCAGAAGTTATTTCAGTGCCTTGGGATGATTAGTGAGGAAATCTGGGGCCCAGATGATTTTTTTCATTCCTACTTCCAGTTACAGGCAGTGACATCGCAAGGAACAGATGGGCTCAAACTATTAATATATGGGTCCATGGCTGATGTCACTGAAATAACTTCAGGTTTTTCGACAGTGGGATGGCTTACAAGTCACCAGGATTACAGGTAGCAGATGGGAGCCACTTTTCTCAAAGGAGCGGAGGGTCTTTGCTCAGGAGCTTGCAGAGCTCATTGACAGAACTCTAAACTAGATGCGAAGGGGGAGAGGGACAATATAGCAGGCTTGCCTATTTCAAGCTACATAAAGACACACAAAGGTTAGCAGGGTAGGGTGCTGGTATGGGCCCTCCACCTGTTGCCCCAGGGCATACTGTGATGCTGCAGCACAGCTGAAGTCCTACAGAAATGAGCTGGGGGGCTCCTGGGGTAGTAGGAGCCAGCAAGGCTAGTTCTATGGCACACCTTAAGGCAAATAAGGGGTGTTCCACTAACAAGGTGATGCAGCCAACAGCCCGGCTGAAATGCCTCTATACAAATGCTCACAGCTTGGGGGAAAAACAGGAGGAGCTGGAAGCTAACATGCTAGTAGAAACCTATGATCTAGTTGCCATTATTGAAACTTAATGGAACAGATTGCTTGATTGAAGTGCGGCTCTTGGTAGCTACAGGCTGTTCAGAAGGGACAGACAGGGAAGGAGGAGTAGAAGCATTGCCCTCTGTATCAGAAAATGGATAGAGTGTGAAGACCTGTCTTTGAAGAGTAGCCATGAACAGGTTGAAATGTTATGGGTCAGAATAGAAGAGCAAAGAAACAAAAGGAATCCTGTGGTTGGTGTATACAACAAGCCATCTGATCAAGGAGAGCCTACCAATGAAGCCCTCTGCCTTCAGCTACAGGAGGCTTCACAATGAAGGTGGTGAGGCACTGGCACAGGTTGCACAGGGATGTTGTGGATGCCCCATCCCTGGAAGTGTTCAAAGTCAGGTTGGATGGGACCTTGAGCAACCCGATCTAGTGGAAGGTGCCCTGCCCATGGCAGGGGGTTTAGAACTGGATGATCTTTAATGTCCCTTCCAACCCAAACCATTTTCTGATTCTATGATTCTCTGATTTTTGTATTGAGTCATCTGGTTAATGAGTGACATCAGATCATTCTTGTGGGAGGGAGCACAAAAACCTCATCAATTACTCCCAACATCATACTATGGCAAAACGACAGATAAAGTAGTAGCAAGCTGAAATTACTTCTGACTGTGACTCCATCAAAACTAGTATTCAAATAACAGGACCAGTGTCAATATTTGTATTTGAGAAAGGGTTTTGAGAATTGAAGGTGATCACGAGCCACAAAACCAATCTGTATATGGGGAAAAGGTTCTTAGATAATTCAATCTGTCATTTCATCACAGGTGAAAACTGAAACGCAACTTGCTTACAATACAGCTAGCTTTGTTGTGGACAAATCAGAGAATACAAATGGATCCCTGAAACTACTGGAAAAAAAATGAGTACTAGTGGACAAAATCTGACATCAGAGAAATTCAACATAGAAACTAGGCATAGCTATTCCATAATATGTCCTTTCTGGAAAAACAGATACTAGTCAAGTGTAAATTTCCTCAGACATGGGTTATTTAGATCAAAAGCAGCAGCAGAGGGTTAAATAGCTGGTGTGGCTACATGAGGCCATCTCGCAGCATAGCCTCACCAGAGTGTAAGGACTGTATTGCAAAGGACTCCAATATTTGATTGCCATAAGTCTCATGAAATGAGTGCACATCATGCAGACCTGATTTTTCTGTGCATGGTGAACCTAATGAATTGGATTTATTTTGCATGGAAAATCTTCTGTATCACACACAGCAGACTTCCAGTTCTGGGCCTTCTAGGTTATTTAAGACAAGCATAATAGGATGTATAGGAGGTCAGCCAGTGTGATCCAATGCTTTCTTCTGTCATTAAACTCTATGAAGTCTATGATGGCATAGCCTAAACAATACCAGGTAGTGCTATTACCACTGCTATTGGTATACAGACAGTACTGTAGAATAAAGGCACAACTGAGATCTGTGAACCTTTATACTGTAGGGCAATGAGAACTCAATTTTTTAAAAAAACTACTCAGGTTTAACTCCTTAAAAACTTTTTAAAGTCAAAACATAATTCTCTTGGGGTTACCAGTGATTTGTTGAGTCAATTGATTTTGTTAACATACAGCATTCCATGGCCTTACCCCTACAAAATTCAGTAAGTTGCTAGTTTATGCTGCGTAGTCCCATAGTATACGTTCTTTGTTCTAGTGTTTTTGGACACACTGGGCTGAGCTGTAAACTTTTCCTGATCTAGACCTTCTTTCTTGATTTGTGCAAATAATCATTCACTTATATTTTCTTCTGTGCAAAAATATAACTGGCCCAAAAAGAATGATTGCAAATATCCAAGTATGCTAATTATGTTTCCTGCTCCATTTAAGCAATGCAGGTATTGGTACTGGTGTTTTATTCCTCTACTGTAAAATATTTTCACTGTAGATGAAATACAGAATAAGTCATCTTCCTATAGCACTTTGTTGGAAATTACTTTATGTTCCTCTTGAATACTACGATCAATATCACTTATAGTTACATGCAGATAATAAGTATAATATCTGCCTGCCTTTAAGAATACCTCACATTAAATCCATGCAGTTAGAAATCATTTATCCATCAGACACTGAATCTTATATTCAGATTTTTATGGTGTTCTAGGAAAGAAACATAGACTTGGTTTCCAAATACACAAAGCTTAGAGCCTTTGATCCCACAATCACAATCATTCATATAGCACAATTGAAAAAGGTTATATAACTGAGAAGCATAATGTAATTTAATGAACATACTTTCAAGCTGTGGAAGCCTTGCTGCTTTCTATCCTCATCATCTGAGTGTAACCAGAGTTGGGTGAAACTGAGAAATTACAGTATTGGTTTGTCTGTGACATTAGGAAATCACCTGAAAAACTCAAAGTTCATTGAAATTACTGAGAGAAAGACTCCACATATGAAATACAGGAAGAGAACTAACAGACACACCATGGTCGCTAATCGTAAGAAAGAAAATGTAAAAAGGGGCACATTGTAGAAGCAGAAAATGGGAATTATGGTCAAAATGAACTTTCTGCAAACAGCAATTAGAAGTTGCACCTGAATAATTACAGAGGACCCACTGGAAATAAGTTTATCAGAATTTACATATACAGTACCTCTAATATTCACTTAATATATTTTAGTCATCTGCCACTAATGTGATACCCCCTGTTGGGATTGGTTACAACAAAGCACCCGTAATCCTGTCAGACAAAATGATATAATCTTCTCCGCCTCAAATGCTCTAGTATATCCTGCCAGGCACTATTCTAAGCCCCTGAGGTATCACAGCAGTTTATATCCCAGGACATACAAACAGTCTTGTATTTGCCAGATGAAAGTTCCAGTAAGCCTGAGGACTTTCTAGATGTTATGGCAAGATCTTTGATACATCTCTCTTAAATTGGTGAATACGACACACAATGGGTATATTTAAAATTTACTCAGAAGGGTAAAGACTTTTCAAAAGGGAAGAACCTTCAACGGCGTCAGCTGCAACTGCTCAGTGATGAAGGCTAAATTCATTGTTAATTTCACTCTGAACATTGTAGTATCTGGTATGAGAGACAGATTGTTAACTTCACTCTGAACATTGTAGTATCTGGTATCAAAGGATCTTACTGTCTAACAAAACCTGCAGCCACAATGAGGAACAGTTAAACAGCAAATATGAAGCTTAAACCTTGTCATGTCCTCTTTCAGAGTCTTTGGTATCAAATTCCTTAAAGTAAGAAAGCACCCACTTTTAATGAAGATTCCAATTTTTTTTTTTTTTTGGCTAAATACCTAACCATTTCTTCCAAAGCACAGGAAGAAGAAACAGTTGTACCACAGCTCCTTGAAAAGCCCAGGTAGGACAATTCTAATCACTAGAACTCAGTAGCTAAAACACTAATGGGAGATCTCTACAGAGATTTTGCATAGTTATCCAAATACATTTTCTAATGGTCTACTGGATTGGGCTCTCTGAACAGTCAGGAAAACAATGTCTGCCTGCAGGTGTTGCTAGGTCTTAGAAATCTAAGTGTACAGTACTACTAATACACAAAACTGTGGGTATTCAACAAAACAGCTAAGACCAGATGTATGAGTACTTATGCATTTAAGGCACATTCAGAGTTATGTTCTACCCATATAGGTTTTGATAATCTATGTAGTGAAATGTAGGTTCAAAGTGTAAGTTTGTGTAAATTTTCAAGTGTAAGTTTGTTTTGTAAGTGGGGTTTAATGGTTTTCTGTCTTTGAAATCCAAAAAATATATTCAATAAAAATAAGTCCTTCTATATGTTTCAAGTTTTTCAAGTGTGGAGGTTATTTCCTAAAAGCTAGGGAACAGAAAGAGCCTCTCTCAATAAAACAGTGCATAATTATATTTGTCATTTCAACTTGCTTTTAATTTCTGATTTGCCACATCAAACTAAATCATAATGTTTCTTTACCAGTAGCACATAATGAGAGCAAGTTGACTTCGTTGTGCTCATTTCACTCTATTTATTTCACTAGTGTTCATAGATGTAAATGACCAATGGTTTGAAGAGCAACTTTTCTCACAAAAGTATTAAATACATAATTATATTACTCTAGTGCTAACAGTGAAAGGTGTAATGTATCCCCCTGGATGGAAAGAACTTCCAACCAAAGCTTTCAAGAAAACATCCTGAACAACATCAAACTGTTTTTAATTATATAATTAAAGTTCAATTTTACTCTCAGCACAGTAAATGGGAGACTTATTAGTATGCTTAATGGAAAAGGAGTAACAGGTTAGGAAGAAAACAGCTCATAGAAGTCATTATTTAAGCAGACACACAGAAGAACAAAGAGTGTGCTCCTGAAAAATATCCACAGGTCAGAAGACCCAAATAACCTCCTTCCAGAAGCACCTCCAGACTTCTCTTCAGATTCTCCCTCTGTGTTGTTATCCTCTTGGCTGCCATAAACTTTGTTAAAAACTTCCTTGAACATAGGCTACTAAACACAGTTAAAAAAAAAAAACACAACAAACAGAAAAACCAACCCAAAAACAATTGAGAGATTTTACTTCTAAAATCTGCCTCGCTAGAAGCAGGCTGTCAGTATTAATGACGGTGAAAACACTCGATCAAGTTTTTTCAAGGATGTATTATTGCATTTCACTGCAGTTTAAAAAATAAACCACATGAGATGAAAGCATGCATGTACTTTGACTATGTGCCACTACCTGCAAATAGTTCCAATTTGTGTGTTGTGGTGAAAACAGTTATAGAGGTTTTTTTAAAAGAATGGGCAGAATTGAATTGGAATTGTTGGTCTCACTTTCAGGTTCAGAAACCTGGAAAGACTACATTTGTCAACCTCCAGTCAGTTTGCCTGTTTATATTGCATTAAGGATTTGTGAACAATATCATTGTTATGATGGAGAAAAGAACCCAGGGTGGTAGCAATGTGCTAGTTGAGTTCATTTATGTGGAGGACTGAAAAGTCTTGCAGAGAATGACCCACCATATCCTGACTAGGCTTTCCATATGAACTTCATGGGGACAAAATATATCAATAAATTGCATGAGGAGAGGTTATAGTTATTGTGTTGGATAGTTATTGTGTGAAGTGACAGGATATTTTGGGAGCATGCAAAAGGTCACTGGAGACTTACAAAAAGTCTCTCAAAACACTTAATTTTTTTCAAAAGGGACAGGCCAAAGTCTGCAGACGTAAAATGTCAATGTCAATATTTTGATCATGAGAGACAGAAACCATGGAGATGCCACCTACCACCTCTTTCACTCTGTCCAGGCTGAGTAAGAAGAATCAAAGAACTTCAGAGACACCATGAGAAACTGGGCTGGTTTGAAGCTGAAAAAATAGGTACTCCTCCACACCAATGACAAACATTTGTGGCTATAACAGTCCCTGCATGTAAGAAAGGTTGCTCTGGAGAGCCCCAGGCAAGTCTTCCTCTCATGGTAGTATCTTGGCATGCATCAATATTAATTCAGCAATGAACAGACGGTTAGTCTAGGTAGACATACTAGCAAGAGCATCATTATTGTGCCAGAAAAATCTCTTTAGCAGAATCACAACTGACCAAGTTATGAGTGCTTAATATATATTTTCATGTATTTTCTATTTGTATTCAGGTATGGCTCTTCATTTCTTGTTACTAAGCAGCTGCATTAAGACTGTATTCAAAACTAGCTCCTGGCCATGAAAAAAAGTCTTAATTATTTCAATAAATCTGTTGCAGAGACTACATATCACTTTTTTTTACACCTATTATCACTTCACCCTTCTTTTACCTTTCTTCCCCTGGACTGGAGCTATTTAAAAGATGTGTAGATGTGGAAGTTAGAGACATGGTTTAGTGGTGAACTTGGTTGTGGTAGGTTTATGGTTGGACTTGATAATCTTAAATGTCTTTTCCAACCTAAATGATTCTGTGATGCTGTTGTCTCCTCACTCTCTTGTAGGTTGCTGATACCTCATCCTTAGCTGTTGGCTTCAAGACTATCTGGGTGGATGTTACTGGCTTTGAACCGTATTGCACTTTACGTTCATCCTTTCTGCTGGCACTAGTCACTGATGTGCTCATCAATTTGAAATCAGTAATGCAGATTTTAAATTTGCGCAAACTGACCAGCACAGAGGGACATATTGAGGAAAGAAAAATAAATGGTTGGTGTGGTGCAGCAGCTTTGTATAAAATAGCCTCTTACTCTCATCTCCCAGCTACCCGCCTGAACCTGGTGCATGTGAGGTGTTACTGTTCTTCATTTGTCCCCTTCCTCTGTTCCTCTGCTGCCAGACTAATGTTGTGCAAGGCGAAATCCATGAGTATATTTACTTATCATTTAAATGCAGATGACATTAATATTATTTTGATTTTTCTTCCCACTAAGCTTTCCCTGAAGTCAGCTCTTAGGAGCAATGCTGCCTTTGCATTAATTATGTACAAATGTCAATATGGAGACACTCCTGATATACGCCTTCTGACCTGACACATATAGTTCAGTTGTAAATGAGGTTTGTAATTGGTGAGTGAAGACACTCCACTGCTGGACAACACAAAGAATGTTCACAGAAAGACACTATAAAACATTAGGGAGCAAGACCCGAAACATCTGGAATGAAAAAGTTGGTGTGTAATCTAACAGTAGATTGTATTACAGAGTTGTCAGTAATATAGCACCTATAGGAACTAGATTTTAATAAGGTATAACAGATACATTGTTTTTGCTAAAAGGTAAGTGCATTAGAACTCATCGCTACAGCCATTATATATATATTGCATCTTATTATTTTGGTGCTTCTATGGAAACGTTAGGTACCTTTAGTGTACCTAGAGCATTTCATTATTACAGGATTCCACTGAATCACCATGCCAAGTTAACAGAATATAGTTAACACTATCTGCACAGAGCTAGAAAACTAACATGAAACAAAGTGTAGCAAGGAACATCATAGAAAGGGCATGCACTGGGAACATGGGAGGGGAGAAGAAAAACTGGCATCAGAACCATGCAAATCATTTAAAGGAGAGTGCTTATGAACACTGCAGTGTTATTTCAAGGTGATAGGGTGAATAATATCCTTCTAAAATACAACATGCACTCTAAACCTAAATTGCAATGGTTAGGTAGCTGCAAACTGCAATACCTACTTCTGTGACTTACAGTCAGGGAAAGTGATCAATCAAGAAAACTTTCTTCTTTCACAGAGCATGAACGAGCACAGCTTGCATATTGAACTTTATCAGTGTTAACAAAGATATAGCCATTGAGATCAACCTGTTTTACACCCTTATAAAAAAGTAGGATGGATAGTGATAGAAGAGGTCTTTCCTCTGCCTTTCCAGCCATCTACGCACTGAAGGTCAAACAGGAAAAATGACCTAATAAGTAAGTGTAAAGACAATAAAGGTTTTGGCAGAACAGAAATAGTTTACTTCACCAGTGACATTTAAAAATACTTCTTCCACAGAAACTTATGTAAAATAATCATCTCCAGCAAGTAAAGTTCAGCAGGAAAGCACTTTGAATCAAATCAATCTTTCCTAGTTTTTTTGTTTTAATAACAGGTATTGAGCAAGGAACTAGTCATCAAAGCTAGAGGGAAGAAGTATGTTACAGAAATAGCACATCCTTTTCTAGGATGAAGATTTGGACCTACAGCACTGATGGGAGAGAAAAAAATGGTGCACAAGCCAGTACAGATTTTAAAGAAATAAGTGGATCCAGTCCTGTAATAAAAACTTCTCTTTTTCATGTTCAAAGGTTTATACAGGGATCTCATTTCAGTTATCTCATAATGATTATTTTTAACATTAATCTTGTAAAATGGAGACAACCTGCCACAGCAGCTTCTTTTATAGGGAATTAAATGTCTAAAACTCTTGTAAATGCAAAACCAAAGCAACAGACATAATGAACACTTAGTTTGGTGTTCTCCATTTGAGCTTGTACAGACTACATGCAGGGTGCAATGACTTAGAGTATGTCTATACAGTAATAAAACATATGAGTGCACTTGATGTAGACACTGGAAAACTAGCTTTGCATTGTCTGCATTGGGTGCATAGCCCTGCAGTCACAGCATCAAGGTATGGATACAGTTTAGTCTTAAGTATTTACCCAGATTTGGAGAGTTTGCAGCTTGCAAACTGTACTTTGTGCTACAACAGCAGCACAGCTGAGAGTACCTGAGCTGGCAAGTACACAACTGAGATATTTTTATACAAATAACTCTTATAATTCTGGCTGTAGCATTGGCATTCACATGGAGCTTGAGGATTTGTATTCATTTTACATGTCCTTGCTTGAATGTGGGAATAAGAGATCTTGTGGCCAAACTCAAGGCAAGATAACTAGAACATTTATAACAGGATCTAGTAGAATTAAAAAAAAAATAAACCTGAGAGAGAAAAACTGTAAGAAATTTNAAGAAGTATGTTACAGAAATAGCACATCCTTTTCTAGGATGAAGATTTGGACCTACAGCACTGATGGGAGAGAAAAAAATGGTGCACAAGCCAGTACAGATTTTAAAGAAATAAGTGGATCCAGTCCTGTAATAAAAACTTCTCTTTTTCATGTTCAAAGGTTTATACAGGGATCTCATTTCAGTTATCTCATAATGATTATTTTTAACATTAATCTTGTAAAATGGAGACAACCTGCCACAGCAGCTTCTTTTATAGGGAATTAAATGTCTAAAACTCTTGTAAATGCAAAACCAAAGCAACAGACATAATGAACACTTAGTTTGGTGTTCTCCATTTGAGCTTGTACAGACTACATGTAGGGTGCAATGACTTAGAGTATGTCTATACAGTAATAAAACATATGAGTGCACTTGATGTAGACACTGGAAAACTAGCTTTGCATTGTCTGCATTGGGTGTTGTTAGCCCTACAGTCACAGCATCAAGGTATGGATGCAGTTTAGTCTTAAGTATTTACCCAGATTTGGAGAGTTTGCAGCTTGCAAACTGTACTTTGTGCTACAACAGCAGCACAGCTGAGAGTACCTGAGCTGGCAAGTACACAACTGAGACATTTTTATACAAATAACTCTTATAATTCTGGCTGTAGCATTGGCATTCACATGGAGCTTCAGGATTTGTATTCATTTTACATGTCCTTGCTTGAATGTGGGAACAAGAGATCTTGTGGCCAAACTCAAGGCAAGATAACTAGAACATTTATAACAGGATCTAGTAGAATTAAAAAAAAAATAAACCTGAGAGAGAAAAACTGTAAGAAATTTGTTTTTTGGTTTTTTCTGCTCTGTCTTCTTCCTGTGCCTAACTTCCTCAGATATCAGGCCTCAGGCATCAATCAAATGTCTTAGGTCTCTGGAGTTGTGTGCCCATACAAACCGTAGACATGGCAGAATGCTTCTGACTGAATGTTCAAAATGTGTGATAGTAGCTACTGCTGTTACATTGATTAAACAATATATCCATTTCCAGTCATCTGCAATGAGTAATCACAGGGCGGAAAATGGTAAAATATTTGAAAGACAACACCTGGACAGTAAAAAATGTCACATTGGTATTCCTTTTTTTTCAGTTCTACTTGAAATAAGCATTACGTGAAACACACTTCTATAAAAATTGTTCAGTAGGCTTTACCCCTGTTATCTCTAGGTAGAAAGAAATAGTGTTTGACTTTCATGTCATCTACTGAAGAAAGCAAAATCTATTGCTGGGTAGGAATCAAACTGAAAATGGACTATATTTTAATGCTTTTTACCCTTTGCTTCTTCATATTTGATTGCCACGGGGATAATTCTTGTTTTAAAATATGTGCCCTTCTATCTTTAAGTTCTTTGACTTTTTAAGTGAAATACACCTTAAGTTAAAAAAAAAAAAAGTGATTCAATATACCCTGGCAAAATCAACAATCTCCAGGATAAATGATTGCATAATTCTTACAAAATATAAACCTGGTTCTCAGCTAACCAGTTCATTTCTTCATCAGTTGTTCCCGAGACATGAAATTGTACAAAGCTGCAACATTACTAAGTGGGTGGCACATTTCAATATGTTTAATATCATGTGCCACAAACTAATACATCACATCAGTGTAAAACACCCCCATGCACACATCCTTTCCATAGCTAGTTGTGAAGGAAAGTGAAATCTTAGAAGATAAAAAAATTAAGAGATTCTGGAGGGAATGGAAGGTAAAGACATGCAGTGGATAAGTAGTTAGAATATGAAAAAGCAGCAATTTAAACTGACTACAGTCTCAAAGTCCCAACTTGCTTCCTTACTAGCTTCATGAACTCTGCTCAGTTATTTTTCACCCACTTTCTAGAGTGAGAAACTGTTAAACAGATATTCAATGGTTCAGGTTTATTTCATATATGAGAGAAAGTAAATTGAAACTGGCTGTTTAGGAACTGGCGCTAACAACTGAAGTTCTTGGCAGCAGCAAGGGAAAAATAAGAATAATTCACAGCACATAAAAAGAAGAGCAAGGGTCACAAATAAAGTGGTGACATGCAAAATTTCAAATGGTCAAGAAAAGATTTTAACAGTTTCTCAGCGTTCTTTCTTACTATCTTATTTCACACTGGGAAGATTATTTCCATGACCTTTCACACCAACATTTTTGTAGAAAGTACATTCTATATCCAGATACTGCTATATGTAAAAGTCATCAATCCATTTTACTGACAGTAGCAAGCCACTGCAGGATACTCACTATTCTGTTAATCAAAATAAATTCAGATACCTAAAAATATCAGATTTATCAAGGTATGACTCTAAAGCTTAGTGCTGCACAGGAGGACATGTCTTGCTGTTGCCTAACATGGAACACAGAATGGCTGAAGGCTACAGTTAACTTACTGCACAGGGTGGGTAAGGAAGAAACTGCATTATGCGTAAAAAGTAAGGGATTAAAAAGACATTAGCACATCTGAGTTTCACCTACACTGTTCAGTTGGTGAACACACCAACCAAGAAACAACACAACTCAGTTTTACAGAACAGAAAGGACCAGTAGACCTTATCAGCATAGAAAGAATATTCACAGGCATCCATGATCCATTTCTGCTTTGGAAACTGTCAGCCTCAGGACTGGACAAGCACACACTCTCCTGGGTGGAAAACTGGTTGTGGATGGCTGGGCCCAGAGAGTGGTGGGAAATGGTGTTAAATCCAGCTGGAGGCCAGTTACAAGTGGGGTTCCCCAGGGCTCAGTGATGGGTCCAGCCCTGTTCAATGTCTTCATCAATGACCTGGATGAAGGCATTAAGTGTACCCTCAGCAAATTTGCAGATGACACTAAGCTGGGTGGAAGTGTCGATCTGCTGGAGGGTGGAGAGGCTCTGCAAAGGGATCTGAGCAGGCTGGACCGCTGGGTAGAGTCCAGTGGGATGAGGTTTAACAAGGCCAAATGCCAGGTACTGCACTTGGGGCACAACAACCCTATACAGAGCTACAGACTAGGAGAGGTCTGTGTAGAAAGCTGCCTGGAGGAGAGAGACCTGGGAGTGTTGGTTGAAAGCTGACTGAACACGAGCCAGCAGTGTGCCCAGGTGGTCACGAAGGCCAATGTCATCTTGGCCTGTATCAGAAACAGTGTGACCAGCAGGTCCAGGGAGGTTATTCTCCCTCTGTACTTGGCACTGGTGAGACCGCTCCTTGAATACTGTGTGCAGTTCTGGGCCCCTCACCACAAGAAGGATGTTGAGGCTCTGGAGCGAGTCCAGAGAAGAGCAACAAAGCTGGTGAAGGGGCTGGAGAACAGGCCTTATGAGGAACGGCTGAGAGAGCTGGGGTTGTTTAGCCTGGAGAAGAGAAGGCTGAGAGGAGACCTCATTGCTCTCTATAGCTACCTGAAGGGAGGTTGTGGAGAGGAGGGTGATGGCCTCTTCTCCCAAGTGACAGGGGACAGGATGAGAGGGAATGGCCTCAAGTTCTGCCAGGGGAGGTTCAGGCTCAACATAAATGAAAAATTCTTCACAGAAAGGGTCACTGGACATTGGAACAGGCTGCCCAGGGAAGGGGTTGACTCGCCTTCCCTGGAGATGTTTAAGGTGCGTGTGGATGAGGTGCTGAGGGGCACAGTTTAGTGTTTGATAGGAATGGTTGGACTCAATGATCCAGTGGGTCTCTTCCAACCTGGTCATTCTATGCTTCTATGAGTAGCAGAACTACAAAGAAAATGCAGTAAAATGCACAGTTCCCTGCTGGCTTCTACAGACCATGAAACTACCTAACATTTCTCTTCTAATTTGTGAAATCTCTGAATTTATTTAACGGTAACTATAGTTCTTTGGTTTAGCTTTAGATTTTAGGGATTTTTAGATTTATGGAAGAGTGCTCATGCAAAAGCCAGGAAACTGCTATGGAACAGACATGTCGCCTTTCAACACTGGACCTAGTGTCCTTAGTTTGCATTTCAGCAAGCCCACGGACTTCTCTGGAAACTTCTGGTTTCTCCCTTTAGGTTTGTTGACTTGGCTAGCAATTAGATTTTTCAGTGCAATACATTGTAGTAATCATGGTTGGCAATCACGAACGTGGATTAACACAGCCAAGCGTAGGAAGACAGGGTGCAGTTTCCTGCCCAGCCTCAGGCAGAAGGGGACATTTTGCACAGCTGGCATTGGGGATGTTTGCAAAAGCGGTATAAACATGCAAATCCCCCCACAGGCTTTACATTTTGACACATTCTGAAGTTCACTGTAGCTGAAGTATTTTCTTTTGCCAAAAGAAACTGAACATAACTCGGGATGGGGGGGAACCCAGTACATCACCACATATTGAGAAACTCACAACATTCAGTCTAGCAGCAAACTAAAAGCTGTATCAAAAAGCTACTTTGGCATTTGCCATTGCAACTACTTCTCCTAGAAAAGAAGAGGGGGGGAAAAGTATAGTGAGAAATGCTGAACTGTTAGCAGGTTTCCGTTTTAATAATTATTCCCTCTACTCTCTTGTCTTTAAGTAGTTTCAACCGTATCAAAACAGAAAGCATCACTGGTAAAGGATCTTCTATACAGTGAACATATGGGTAGCATGATCCTGGATTTACTAGCTATTTTTTAGTGAAGAAAATAGAAATAACTGTAGTTCTAGTAAGGCTGAAGATGGCTTATCCTTGTTAAAGTGCCTGCTATTTAAGCCTGACATTCTTGCTTTTTGCCTCTGACCCATAATCAGACTCTTCTTTTACTTCCAAAAAGGAGTTGCACGAGTTTTACTGGTGTCAGACAACCTTTCCATTACAAAAGAACACAGGGTTTGCCTATAGATATTCCTCCATGGAGCCAAGCAAGATGCATGCACCAGTAGCAAATCAATCAATACTGGACACTTTAAACAAAGACATAAAACTGAAGCTGATCAATGCTTTTTCCTACAAGAAATATAGGATTTTAGAAAGAAATCTTATAAGTCTCAGCTTAGAACTTACTTCTAAGTAGTGAAAGCACTAACAACAGTAAATGTAAAGTGGAGGCTTTAGACAGAGAAGTACAAATGAGGGAAAGGTAAACAGACAAATGAACAGCTACAAACTGTGGAGATCTGGGAATTCATAGAAAAGAGGAGTAAAAACTTCTGAAACTGTCCCAGGTTAAGTAATAGGACATTTCTGGACCAGTCCTCAACAAAACACATTGTGCAGTTAAGCAGTACTGCATTTGTCAATAAACTGTCTAGACACTATAATAAAATTTATTAAACCATTAGGGACCTATACTTACCCTTCCTTTTTAGCCAAGTTTTTCACTTGTGTTAATCTGCCATAAAGAACAGAACCTTTTCATGCACTGAGAAGTAATGCTAGAGAGTATATGATTTCATTAACCCGTATATTGAAATAGGAATCACTCAGTGAAGTAGTCAGGTCTTTAGAAAAAAACTGCTTCAGTTTTTACCAGATAAGAAATTTTGCATGGGACAATCTCAGAGTCTTTATCCAGATTAGATCCTTATGTATGATACAGCAAGGAAGACATACCTTACTTGCTATCAATCCCTTTTCTAAGGTTTTAGAAGCAGATTTTAATATTCTGCTTGTCGCACTGTGGGCATGTCACTAGCCAATGGTTACCAAGGAAATGCACTACCAATGTATCCTCTTAAATCAGGGTCACCATATCTGTCATACTCTACATAAGCAGATAGCTATGACAAGATAATCTACTAAATTATCACTCTTGACAGCTTCTCAACTGCATTCGTGTCTGCCAGGTTCTGTACTGCAGCCCAGCATTGTTGATATCTCATGAAATGGAAGAGTCATTGGGCAGATGAGATATCTCTCCCCAGCAGTGGTATTGCTAATGTGTAACCAGCACTGTCACAAATCTACTATTATAGTTTAAAAAAATTAGTGTCAATTGCTTTTGCTAAGCTGCTATAACAGGCCTTTACTAAACAAACAAAAAATTCTCTGGACTGTGGTGGGTTTAGGATCTGGTTAAAATAATATTTTCTTGAATTCTACATTTATTTTACATGGGAGAATAAAAAATAATCAGAACAACTGGAAAAGTAACACATCAATTTTTGCCTTGATTTCTTTGTTTGGTTTGTTTTGGTAGAAAATAAAGTTCCATATACAAGGTTCAGTGTAGACACAACCATGAGGTCTCATCTTTTATTGTCCTCTGGGCTGATAAATATAGCAGAGAAGATGTAACAGATTCATTCAGGGTGGAACAGACTTCAGGAGGTCTAGGCTTCTCCACAAAGCAAAGTTAACATTAAATTTTCATCAGGTATTTCAGGGTTTTGAAAACCTCCAGGGTCAGAGGCTGTACAGCTCCTGTGCATAATCTGTTCCAATGTACAGTTGTCACAAAAGAAAACAAACACAAAACTACTTCTATCCAGTCATAGACATGTTTCATTTAAAAAGCACTGTCTCCAATTCTCGCAGGATGCACCTCAGTAAGGAACTCCAAGAACACAATAAAGTCTTCTCAAAGAAAGGAAATGTCAAGAAATAAAATCTTATCAGCTTCTTCCATGTTTTCATGAATACTTATTTAGGACTTCATTATATTTTGCATTTTTTTTCCAGTTCCATCAGATTCCCTGAAGTAGAATGTGGTAGTTTCCTTCCCCTTGCCCTCCTGTTCTCTCCCTGCTTTCCAAGTTATTCTTTGCTTTGCCTTTTAACTTTTCTCTCCAAGATCTTAGTTCTATGCGTACTTCAAATTAAGCATTTATTCAAGTATGGACTGAGTGGAAGCCTTTAAACAAGGAACAATCCAAGCTCAGCTTTTTCCTATTTTGTTCATGTAAACCTCCCAAAAAGCATATCCAGTCTCTACATTTCAACTGTTTGTGAAAAAGCAACACACAGAGGGCCCAGAAAACCACCACTTTAATCTACTCAGGTTTACTACTACTCTCACTGATAGCTATATAGCCTATTGAAAAATCTTAATTACTCTTCATAGGTATCAAATGAAAACACCACAACCCTTTTATCATTTTTTAAATTACTTTATTATTCTTTAGTCTTCAACATCATATTTATTTCCATCTCCTTTTTCAAAAAAGATGGGGTGAACCTAATTTCAGCTTTGGTCTCTGAACTCCTTTTATTTGCCTAAACACTATTAGAGAAAAAAAAATGCTGTTCAATAAGTGTTTTCTTTGCTACCTTTAGTAGACTTTTCCCTTTAATTTTCTTCTAATATTTAGTTGTGTTCCATAGTATTAAGGTTTTCTCTCTCTCAAAGGTGCCTGATCTTTCTGAATGTAATATCATTTTCCCTTCAACAGTCTCCTCTATTGCTTACAAGGGTGTCTTTTGAAGTCCCAGAACTTTTCTTTATGAACCCATCTTTCATTCTGCTTTTATTTAGAACTATTCCACCAAGACAAATCCAAGCCCATGTTATTAAAAGCATAAAACTTAAAAAGCTTCATTTTGCATGTTTGAATTGTACTCTCACTTTTTCTGGAAAAGGTAAGTAAACATGTTGGATAACTATATATATATTAGACTAGATCTAATAGATCTTTGTACATGCATAACATGTTCATATACAAATATATAAGTATATATGATATCAGACACAGTTGTGTATCAGACTTAGTTTATATCTAGGTGGCCAACAGTTAGAAAAACTGAAGCCAGAATGAAAATAAGCTCCAGGTTTCTTGAAATTATAAATAAAGGCTAAGGGTCATGGTGTATTTCCACTATTTTATTGCCCTAGACATCACTGGAATTACATACATTGAGACAGCAGACTTTTGTGTGCTTATGCCATAGTCCTCTCTAACCAGCATAGTCTCTGTACCCTCTGCTGAACAAGGACACATGCTGTAACAAAATTAGGACTATAGATTTTATAATAAAGAGATATGACCCCACTATGTATTATAAGCACCATATTCTACAACTTAATAGTTAAGGATTAGTAAAACAGAAAATCAATGCAAGCATATTTCTGTGCAGTAAACTTGGATTTTGATGGTGAGACTACATATTTCACATAACTTTCAAGTATCAGACACTACAAAGAATAACCATTCTTGCATCTATTTCCAAATTTCCATTCTGTGCTTTCATCAAATGTCTACAAAACCTTGAGGCCTTTATTCAATGATTATCTTAAAATAAAATGCATTAAAATTCCAGAAATATAAGACAGAAAGAGTCCTGTGCACTGTGGCTGGAGTGCAAAGATCCACATTGCCCAAGCAACTTCCTGAAACACTGGACTACAGCAATCGATGCCTTCTGGTATAGTTAAAGGGATTATTTTAATTCTTTGCCCTTCCAGTAGCTTCACTTGTCAGGAGAAATGGAAAATGCTGTTGTTCATTTCAGGTTGCAGCCTGGCATCCAGGGCAAGCCTGTGCCCCCTGCTTCCTGGCTAATGGCTATAACCAGTAACTTACTGGTAACCTGTTACCAGTAAACTGTTAGGTAGGTGGTAGGCACTGACACCATTAAACTTTCCAGATAGAGCTGGTCTATGCATTTGGCAAGCTCAGAAGTCACATCAGGATAGACATTGCTCTGCTCAGTGTCCCAGTCCCACCAAGGTAAGGAGTCAGGTATCCCACTGCTTGAGGAAAAGCAGCTCTGGCTATAGGACCAACATTAATCTTGAGCATCAGCAGAACTTGTCACTTCCTCAGAGACAGAATTAGTGAACTGAGATATTTCTGGGACTACCTTACCACCAATTAGAGATTTTTAGATCACAGTGATTGACTCCATCATCCCTGTTTCACCTAAATCCTCTTTTTAGTCTTTCATGTTACTATAAAAATAAGCTCATGGGGTTAATATTGACTTTCATCATATAAAGAAAGTATTTCTAGACATTTAAAACATTGTACAATCTAAAAGAAATAATACATAGTAAAGAAAATAAAATCCCACAGAGAAATCTTCACTTGCAAGTGTGTCATCATCCATTTTTTTTTAAAGTGTCTACAAATGAAGATGTCTGATGATTTCAAAAGCACCTAAGAACACTTTGGAAACAAGGCAAGGTATATTTTCAATACACATAGCACCAATACACAAATGCTAACTGCTTTTAATAAGTCATTCAGCATTAATAATAATAACCCATTCCCTAGAAGTGCAAGTAGGGATAGCTGTGACACAGCTGGTGGTGTATTGTGGCTTTTTCTCATTAGATTTTCATGTTTATATGTGAGAAAGCAACCACAGTTTCCTCTGAGCTTTCTCTCAGATACCATTTTGAGTCCACATATCTCTCAGTATAAATGTATGCTTTGTTATTATTATTTACCCTTTCTTTTACAAGTTTTGTTCCATGAACACCAAAATTGCAGTCACCCAACGTTGACAAGCCTTGCACACTAACAAACAGCCGGGATGCTGGTAAGCCTTTCAGATAACCTTGCTAAAGCGGGCAGAAGCAGCTCTGATTCAAGAAGTACTTTTGGAAGGGCTTATTATCTTAACCTCAGAGCAGCCCTTTCAGACCAGATCTAAGGGCTAAGCAGAGTGCAAATTTCCAAAAAGGCTGGGTAGGCAGGTTACACTGCACATAATGTAGATGACTGCAGAAAGACAGGAGCATCCCTAATGTGAAGGGGAAAAACTCTTCATGGGGGAAAGTCCACCCTGGATACATAGACAGAGAACTCCTTTGAAGAGAAAGAAGAGAAATACATGCAGCCTTGAAGGTGTGACCTCAAGGACTCAGCTGCAGGATTAGGACCCACAGGAAAAAAAAAACAAACAAAAAAACCCACAACTACCAGGCATTTTAGCAAGAACAGTATTTTTTTCTCCTAAATGAAAATGCTAAAAAAGAAAGAATTTTGGATTTATTTGGCATTTCATAATTTTTCTGTAGTTCATTCTAAGAAATTACAATTCAGTGTTTCCTCTGAGGAAATAATTACTCTAATTATCAAAACAAAATAACATTACCTAGAGATCTGAAAAAGAAGAACTCAAACCTTAACATTGCTGGAAAAGAATTGATGATGTACTGTCAGATTTAGTAAAATAAAAAACCTGATATGAAGGGAACATGACCCTCCCTTAACTCACTTTACTGTTTCCAGATCTATTTAAGTATTTTGTCACTGTAGCCCTTTATAGCTAAATATCAATGAACAAATTATTGTATTATGGTTGTACTCAATGATCCAGTGGGTCTTTTCCAACCTGGTGATTCTATGATTCTATACATAGAGTATTCCTGAATGAAACATAACATAGTGATATGAATGCTGTAATGACATACTATGTTTCAGAGGTAAGGAACATCAGTTCATTTCTAAGTGCTTATTTAGTTCAGGTGAAGTCACACTTTCTCTGACTCTGTACCTAGTTCTCCTATTATAAACACTCAGCACTTTATTGTTGACTTACTACCCTAATGAATTAATAAAAATGAGGAGCAAAAGTTATACTAGGATTCTGGGGATAAATGTGGTGAGCTGAGCTTTTATAGTTTATAAAACTAATCTAATTCCTTCAAGATAACTTTTTTATTTCATTAATATCTTGTCATTCCTTATTTTTTACAGTAATCTGTTCTTGTAATATTTACATGGGTTTAGCTATATAATATTTGACCTCTTTAATTATTGTTTAATTAATCTTCATACTGTTACAAACATAAACAACATTTTCTAGGATATTCCAGTTTGCTGGGAGGAAATCAAGTTGTGTGTTTGGGTTTTAGGGGTTTTTTTGACACAATTACATGCATGCTACTGATATAAATGAGATTACTCCTAAACTAAGACAAATACAGCTGAAAACAGAATTTTGCTTAGTATTTATGCACATTTAAATTACTTGTGATATTACCAAGATTAAAAAAAGTGTGCCTTGCAGAACAGTTTATTTCACTAAGAAAAACCTTTTGTCATCATTTCTGACTTGGTATTACTGAATCTATTTGTATTTAATATATAAGTATTTTGCTTGCTGTATAATTAGACTTATTTCATTTGTCAGCAAGTTCAAATTCTTTAATAGAAAATAAGAAAAATACAATAATATATTGTGACTAACTATACCTATATTTTAATGAAAATTTACTTCAAAATGTATCTTCCATGAAAAGCTGGGGAAAAAAATATTTCATTTTGTATGCCCAGTACCACAATCTTTTCTTTAACAAAGCTACTGTTATGATGACCAACTTCAGATACTTATTTTACAATGAAAACCCAGCAAAGGAACAAAAACCTCCAGAGCCTCAGCAAACATCTAGTTCTAACTAAGTAAATAGGTACACTGAAGGTAAGGAATCACCTGCATGCAAGATTTAAGTAATTATTAAAGTGGTACCAAAGCTGTTTTGTCAACAGTTGAAACGATGAGAGAATGTAAAAATAACATGTTCACCAGCAACACACTGCTGAAATGTTGCTTTAAGGGGAAAAAACCTGCATATTTTGTTTTTTCCTTCAACAGAAAAGGCAGCTGTAGTAGCAATAGACAGAACATCAGCATCTCCTGAGTACAAGAAAGGGGGTTATTCAACTGATGACCAGAAAATGCATTGGGACTTCAAAGTATGTGTCACTAATCAACTTCAAAGTGACAGGACACAAAATGTCTGAAGGTCTTCAAGGAAGTAAAATGGCAGCAAAGGATATAGCCACTGAAATATTTAAGTTGACACAGCACTGGTTTGCAGTTTAAAATTCAATATTCTGAGAGAGTGTAGTTGATTGAAACTGCTGATTAGTGGTTTTTACTATTAACTCTCAATTCTGGAAAATAGAGTTCTCTTCAATTCCGCTGAAAATGCCAACACTCAACAGTGCTGTCTTCTTATGTTTACCAGAGTAAACATCAGATTGTGATATAGGATCCTATGCAATTGCAATTGGATGTTTTGTTGTTGTTAGTTTGGGTTTGTTTTTTTAAAAAAGTCTAGTCTAAGTCATTTTGCAACAGGAGGGCAAATCCTCACCCTTGACTCAACAGCTTACTTGAATACACAGTCTACAGCCAGACTAAATTCCCCAAATTATCAATGAAAGGAATCAACACAGTTTGACAGGAATATCCTTTCTGAAGAAATTCTAATGGAGTTTTTATTTTAAGTCTCTCTTCAAACACTTGTCTATTCCCCAAGGAGCAACTATAAGAACAGGTGAGATACTTGATTTCTTGCTGCATTCTCTAAAGGTGGCCCTCAATGTTTATCAGCCCAGCAATAGCATGACTTTACAACATGTAAAATTTTACACTTAGATCTGAAGCTTATTGATGAGCATTCACAGGATAGATAGTTGGATAGTATTTGCACCTGGCTGACAAACAAAAGTTGTTTTACAATTGTCATTTAGATTTGAGATCAGCATTCCGTGTCATATTTTAATTTAAGAGGAACTGTCTAAAGTCCAATAACCTGAAAATAAAGCTAGTATCCACTAGCATTTAAGAAAGAAAGGAATTACAGGATCAAAAGAAAAAAATATCAACAACCAAACCAACAAAAAAAAAAAAGGCAATCAAAATGTAAAACACACCACATCTGGTTGAACAATTGGATCCAGAGGGTGGGGATCAGTGACATTAAGTCTAGTTGGAGGCCAGTAACTAGTGGTGTACCTCAGCTATCAATACTGGACCTGATCCTTTTCAGAATCTTCATTAATGATATGGATTGTGAAGCAGAGGGTATTCTCAGAGAGTTTAAAATGACACTAAACTAGGAGAGGCTGATACTCCAGAAGATCCTGCTGACATCCAGAGGGACCTTGACAGGCTGAAGAAATGTGCTGGCAGGATTCTCATATATTTGATCATGTAGTTAAAAACTGAATTTTGAAAATACTCAGTATGTTACTGATAGATATGCAATTTTAAATATGCTCCTTTATTCTGTGTTTACGAAGAAAGGTAGAATTTATCTAACAACCATCTTTGATCAGATCTTAAATGCTTGTTTATGCCACTGATTGTATTGTCCAGTGATCTGATGCTTGCAGAGTAAAGGAAGCACACCACTAATGGGCCTTGAAACTCTGCACCTTTTCTAACTTCAACAGATAGTGGAAAGACAATGTTATAAAGAAAATATGCTTCTGTTTAGTTTATTGAGCCTTCCAGAAATTAATGTAAAAATATATTAAAGTCATTGTCCTAGTAGCTATTCTGCATTCTAATGTTCAACGTAATGACTGCTTTGCAATCAACAAGAATTTACTCAGTCTGAGAGAAACCACGTCCAAGTACTTTCAATGCAGTCTGTGAGACTGATCACCAGCTCTCGGGTCAGTGGAACAGACCTTACCTGCAATATTTCCTATAAATCGTCCAGGACATGCTTTTTTTTTTTTTAATATGGATCATTATTTTAGTAATTTCTTTTTTAAAAATTGCTAGTTTATAGAAATAAATATATGTGCCCCAGTAGAAATAGTAAATTAGCTTACAGGGGACGAACAAAGCACAAAAGCTACCTAATATCAGCAGGATCTATCACAGGGGCAATTTGAGGGAGATCTCTGAGATAAGCCTACTGGCCCCAAGAATATAGTCGTTGGACATGTTACTGAGAGCCCTAAACTGTCACTGACAGAGATCACTGCTACATATAGGCAGAGGTCAGCAAAGGAAAAAGAAAGAAACAGGAACATTAACTTTATATTATACTCAGTAGGGCATCACAGCCTCTGAATTCAAAGTCACAGAACTTCCTAGTCAAAGGAAGAAATATTTATCACTGCCAACCCATATGCCAAATACGGAGTGGAGATACTCTGCACAGGCAGTTCAGCTTTGTATACCAGGTAAATAGTAAACATTCACATCTCTGAGAGCAGACACACGTGACATTATTTTAGCACTAAGGGGGAGAGAGAGCCCTAAAAATACACATTCAGATGCTGAAATCATCCTGTGAGAGGCAAGGCGCATAAAATATGGAAGAATATTCAGATTCAGAACAATAACTGAACAATATAAAACCAAGAGCAGACAGTTAAGATTTTTGAAGGCTTTTTTGAGCTGAAGAAGCAGGAATTCACAATTCAGTCTGAAATACTGTCTTTTTAAGACCAATTATCTGCACAAGCAAAATAATGCTTTTTCTGTTGATATGCATTCTAATGTCAGTATCTCTAAGAAAATCCAAAGGGCCAGGTGGAAATAAAAAATTTAGAAGAATATTACATTAGAAATGCATCAACTTACAATGGAGCAAAATCACTCCAAGTGCAGACCTTGTTGCAACACAGAATTCATTCTCTTCTCTATTACAAACCCTGCACTGCTGATACTGTTCCTACTTTTTGTGTGAAGTAAGTCAAGCTATCTACCTCTGAAATCTGGTGTCAGACCATAGTCACTTTTCTGATAAGAGGATAAAGCTGCTCCCAACTCCTTTATCCAGGCATGAATAAGGACAGACTCCATGGCACTGGCAAGTCCGACTATTACTCCTGTCACAGAGCATCACATAGGAAAGACAACTTGAGAGCTCCAAGGACTATAAGCAGACTCTTCCCATGTTCCGTTTTTCTGAAATTACAGCCTGTCTTGCTTTATAGAGGACAGAGTGAGTAAATGGATGGACTGGAACAGTCTGTTACAGTAGCAAAAACTTTTTCTTGATGTTGATGTGTACATTACAAAGGAGTCTGGTCCCATTTCTTACTGCCAGCAAGAAGCCTTATGGTACTTCCTCTGAAGATAATGAATTTGAGAACAATACATTAGTCTCCTATTTGAAGTTGAATGGCACACACCAACATAACACAGCTATTAAGTTTTCGGCAGGGAAGCAGTGTCTCAAAAGTAGAAAAGTCAAAGCAAAACTATCAAAGAAAAGAAAGGTGACCTCTAGAAGGTATCAGAAAAGATTGTAACTTGGACCAGCATCTTTTAAGCAGTGGCCCTCAGAAGAAATTATGCAGGGTGCACTGTCTTTCAGAACCATCTTTTGAAGAAGCTGACCTGTGAGCACACTGAGGTAATGTTAAAATTCATTTTCCTAGTGACTAAGCTGTTAATGACCTATTTCTGCATATCTCTAAGACTCTGGAGCAGGGTACAGTTTAAAATTCACAAGGCTTCATCCAGACACCAGCTCAGAATCTGTTGATAGATGGCTCCTCTGCAGAGAGGACACAGATCTTGAGTACAAATTTCCACCTAGTCAAGGGATGTATCATAAAATTTTGAAAGCTACCCTCTCTCTACTTAAGAATATTTATCTTCTACTCCTCTCACAGGATGAGTACTTGAGAAAAAAGAATCATTAGATTGAGAGAGACCTCCGAGATGAGATCTCAGAAGGAGTGTAAACATATATACGTATTTTATAACTGATTTAAACTATTTTATAAACTGTTCAGCCTTAATACTTATTTTTAATCAGACTCTACAGGTGAAAAACAAAGTAAAATATTCTTCTTCAACTTACCAAAGTTTTCCTACAAAAATGACCTTAATATAAAATAAGGTTATTAAGTTATTTAACAGATTTAATTATTTCTAATCTTTGTCATAGGTAATATACAGAGAAGTCATTAGCTGGTTGAATTGCTCAAAAGGCATCTAGAAATAAACCTTAGAAAATTGATATTTAGACTGATTTTACAAATTTGTCACATTAGCACTGTAAATACCATTTATTGGATTGAAATACCAAGAAAGTATCAAGAATAGAATGCACTGTATCTGCTTCTCTATTTCTACCATTTCGCTCTATGAAGTTTAATTTGTAACTGGAGAAGGAATTTATTCTTAATGCTGTATCTTAATTTTAGTTTAATTGGTTTAATTTTGCTTGTTTGTATTTCATGAAAAGATCGCATGATCTTCTGTGACAGTCCATAATATAGTTTCATATATCATATCAATTTTGTATTTAATATCATCGTCTCACACCCCTAATGTCTCATTTCATTTATTCTAAAATTACGAACACAGAATATGTTCCCCTTTATGGTCTATATCGTTATTTGTATGACCATTTTTAAAATGTTTGAGAAGTTAGTCATTTACAAGAATGCTTTAAAAAAAAGGAATCCTTTCAGCAAGCGGATTAAATGTTCTTCAAGTGTAATTTGAAGCAATTCCATTATTAAATTTTTTCCTGGTCAGATTTTGTTGTTAGTCAGAAAAGCAAACCCCTCCCCCTACTGCGCTATGAAAGGAGAACACACTTTTTTTAAAAAAATACAATAAAGGCCTGGTGGTTGCCACTTTTACATCAAAATGGCTAGTTCCTTCAGCTGTGCTTCTAGTAATAAGTTAGTGATATAAAGACAAATCTGTCAGAATTTTCTTCCTGAGAAACCATTTCTTTTGTCTCTGTACTGAGCAGCTTCAAAGTTACAAAGGCACTAGGACAGAATGAGTAAATATCCTATAATTATAATTTCAAAAGTGTTTATCAACAACGGTAAACAAAGATACGGGAGTAAATGTTGTTATTCTTTATGTTAAATAACAATGCTAAAACTTATCATAAATTAAATAAACACTCAAGTTTGGAGTAATAGGCTCTAATTTTAACTTTGTAAATTATTTGCTGGAAACTCAGATCTCTCATTACTCCAGCTTTCTTTTCCATAGAATATATCTGGTAATTCATGCCCAGTTCTCAAGACTAAAAGGGCAGTGCAAGAAGTTTAACTTTCAGCATTTATAATCAAAAAGATGCTATCCATTTACTGAAATTCTCTATTTCGTTGAAGGGAAGGCTCTATAAAATGCAAACTAGTGCTGTATTCAGGAGTTCTACAGAAATAGTTTGACAAGGACACACTTAAATGGAGCTCTGCTACCTAGCCTGCAACTAATTTCTGAAACAGAGCAGTGCAAAAATCTTCTTTTTGTAAACCCTTCTTTGATCACTTTTTGCAAACTAAGTTATCTGTAGGATTTATAGCAGACATAATCCAGGATCTTTCTTTCACTTGGTTTTATTAAAAAAAAACACATTAATTTGTTTGTGTTGTGCAGATTGATATTAAAAAAAAAAGTGGTTTTATAAGAAAACATGTGTTTGCTAAACTTACCATGTCACAGCTGAAGCTACTGAAGAGAAAGCATTTAGCTTAATTCAGTCACAATATTTTTTTCCAATGATTTGTCTGTTGAAAGAAACTGATGGAACAGACTGCATGCAGTACACTCTGCCACGGAAATCCTTTTTTGTCTGGGTTAAAAATTTTAGAAAAAACCCAAACTTCTGACCAACCACTGAAATGTATTAATCGAAGTTATGGCCTCTCAAGAAGCTGGGAAAACACCAAAAAATCTGGCCTCTGAAATATTTCATATGGTAATCTTCTGACTAGGAATAGAGTGGAGTTATCATAAAGTAATTTAGTTTTTGGATTGTTTTTCCCACTGTTCTGGACAATAAGATGTTGAAATCTTCAAAGCACTGTATTTTCTGCTCTTGCACAAAGATGGTAATAGATCTGAAAGGATTCTTTTATTATGGCAGTTGTGGGAATATGTTGCATCATGCTCAGAAAAGAATGATCAGTGTGAAAATTCAGAAGAATTACATATGAACTTCCAGTCAAGTGAATGTCAATTCCTGCCCAAACTAAGGGGATTGTTTTGCTTCTTCATAATAAAGAAAGAAAACCAGTCGCTGGAGCTGAAGATTTGAGGCTGGGTCAGGGGAGGAAAATTGCCAGAGAAAAACACCATAAGATGACTTTTGGAGAGGGTGAGGAAAACTATGGCATTAACTAAATCGAACCATTTTTGCTAAATGTATGCTGAAAGATATAAATTAAATATTGACTTGAACAGAAAAATAACCCTTTGTTTTAAAAATATTCCCCAAACTTTGTTTTGCTGTTACTGTGGAGTCATAATCAAGGTCTTTTTTGGTGTAAATCATTTGTGCAATTAACTAGATTTTAAGTTATTTCTTTTCAAGTGTCCAATTATAGCCATTCAGTCTCCAGAGTCATTCTCAAAGACGTGAAGGAAGCACTCTTTTAGACAACCAAACTCAAAGTGGGTGTGGAAAATGTAACAGAAGTTCTATGTGAGGACTTCTGGTCTAGCAACTGGAACTAAACAGGCTACCAGAAGACATCTAAAACTGCACAAGACACCTGTGCCTAGTCACATGATACAGTCCTCAAGCAGTAGCCACTAGCAAGCAGTACATTCAGTCTTCATGAACCATGCTGAAAAACAGAATTATCTTGAAAACATCTCTTACTCCTGTTTCCCAAAATGTGATAATAGTATAGGGCACATCCAATATCAAGCTGATTTAGTAAAAAGAGTTTGTGAGACTTTTGACATAGTCAAATCGTCAGTTTCCCCAAAGCAATAACTGAGACATCAGCCTTCAAGTTACTGAAATTTATTTCATAGATTGGGGTTTTCTCTTTTCCTTGTTATATCATGATGCATTTCACCTCAAATTTCAGTCCCTGACATGTTATTACTCCCCTTGTTATTAAGGCAGAAGGGAGCCAGTAAGGTCCACAGCCTTGATTACAGCAATTTGCACATTGATCTATTACTTCCAAAAGCTCCTCAGAGGCTACAAAATATCCTGTCTGGTGGCCAATATGTAAACAACACTTCTCAAAGTCTTTCCCCTCAGTGTCTCAAATCTCTCCGTGATGACTAGTTGAGAGGTCCAGAAAGAGCTAAACTTAAAGTAGAACTAAATACAAACTAATACCCCTAAAGTAGAACTAAATACAAACTAATACCCAATGCAGCAGTAGTGGGAGCTCTGGCCACATCCAGAAAGCTCTGTAGGAAACACGGCATGAAAGGACACATATTACTGTATGTAATATTTGTATTTAGGAAAACAAATATTTTACTTGCACCTAACACCTCTTTTGTGCTCTAAAAATCAGTAGTGAGCTTGCAAGCAGTTGCAGAAGGATCTCATGGTGATGAGCAACCAAGCAATAGAATAGTAGATGAAACTCAGTAACAATAAATACAAGTAATGAGCAACCCTGACTGCATGCACAGTAACAAATGAGCTTATTACCCTCAAGAAAGAGGTTTTATAGTCACTATAGATAGCTCTGTGGAAACAAATGACAAAATGCTCACTTGGTGACCAGAAAGACAATAGAACGTTGAGAAATGAGTAGGAAACAAAAAAGGGATCATTCTGCTACAGTACATCACAGTAATGTGCTCAGATCCAGAATTATCTGCTCCTCTGCATTTCATGAATAGACTATTACTAGGAAAAGAATTATAACAATACCTCTGAGTAAAAAAATAAAGGAACACAATTAGATGTTACTGAGAAGAAAAGGAATGACAAAAGAGGTGCAACAGAAACCCATAAAACAAAGAGCAGCAGGCAATGTGTGAACAGGGAGTGACTATTCACTGCTTGTAACTGAAGTGCCAAGGGTCATTAGATGAAAAATATCAGGCATTAGGCCTAAAAGAAATAGAACTAAGTATTCTTTTAACAGACTGTAATCAAACAGCCCGATTGCATTAGTATTTTGCAGAATATTACAAGTGAATTCAAAAAAGGCTTGCACAAACTAATGCTGAGAAAATTCCCTCTTGAACAGTGAAGCACAAAGACCTACAAATACTGGCTCAGGAAACCTTTAGAGCAATTTGCTGGAAACTGTATAATGGATTTATTGCAAAGGAGCAGTCAAATTACTGCAAACAACTTCTCTTTGTAAATTTGCAGCAATTCACCAGGATAATGTTTAGAAGCATGTGATATTCTGAATTGAAATCTAAAGTGCACAACTGGTCTTATAATTAAAATCACACTACTATTGCTCCACAACTTAGATTAACAGCAGGGGATTTAAAAACTCCATCAGGACTCTGATTCCTGTGGAGTGAAGGTGAAATGATTTGAAAGGGAGTCAGAAGGAAGTTCTGGGATATTACAAAACACTTCCCATTATGGTTCATATAAATTTTGCACAGTTTCTATAAAAATTGATTCATAACCCAGGAAAGTATTTTGAGAATCAAGGAAACTTTGTCCTCCTCATCTTAAGTCTGCTGCTGATTCACTGCATAACTCGCATTCCTTGTGCTTTATCTCACCTACAAAATAGAGATAAAATATTTTATGAAAACAGCCACTTCATTGATATCTATGAATTAAATGCTCATTTACTGACCCTCAGCCTATAAAATGAACCTAACAGAATAGCTCTATTCAAAGACAACACCAGACTAATCTGAGTAATATGGCAGAGGTTAGTAAAGATTGATTATACATTAGAATGGTTCTAAAACGTGCCTTTTCCCAAAGTTTCTGTTCATTGCTGATGTCTTTATTCATTTTCCTGATGACTATAGTTGCAAGATTTCTAGAAGATCATTTCTCTAGCCTTTACATCAAGTCTAGCTGAATACATACATGCTTTTTCTTTGCAAAAATGGGAAAATGATAGAGGAAGGAGACTCTCAGGATGGTCTCTGTTGAGAGAATGGTCATACTTGCATCTTTATTTCCAGTAGTTATCTAGTTCTTCATAGATTTAGAATGATGGCAACTAGTTTTCTCATGTTAGATACTCAAATAATACATAAGTGATGGTTCATTTGTTCAAATAAGGCCTTGAGAATACATTAGTGTCAAGGTCTAAATTTCTATTAATGGTAAGGGTTTGCCCTTTACCAAACTACTAGCCAATCCAAGAAAAATTTTCTTAGGTACTAAATTTAATGTTTTAAGTCTGTCTGAACGCAACAATACACTTTTTATAGTTTTGAGAGTTCCTAGCATATGTTTTTTTTAATAATAGTCTGCAGTTCTGTTAACCTAGATCATATTAATATTTCAAAGCTCTAACTTCAGCTGAATACTGTGAGACTACTGGTGGAGAACGGATGGCCTTCCTGATACTAGATATTTGTACTGGTTTCAGCTGGGACAGAGTTAGATTTCCTTGTATTGTCTAGTATGGAGCTATGGTTGGATTTTTGCTGAAAACAGTGTCAATACAGGGAAATTTTAGCTACTCCTGAGTAGTGTTTACATGGCATCAGGGCCTTTTCACAGTGCCCCATCAGCAGGTAGGCAAGGGGTGCACAAGACGTTGAGAAAAGACTTAGCTGGGACAGCTAAGCCCAACTGACCAAAGAGATATACCATATTGCATTATTTCATGCTCAGCGTACAAAGCTGGGTGAAGAAAAAGGAAGTCAGGGACAGAGTTACAGTGTTTGTCTTCCCAAGAAATCATGTGTGATGGAGACGTGCTTTCCTGAAGATGGTTTGAACATCTGCCTACCAATGGGCAGAGGTGA
The DNA here is from genome assembly GCA_013389865.1 of Piaya cayana. Taxonomy (NCBI): domain Eukaryota; kingdom Metazoa; phylum Chordata; class Aves; order Cuculiformes; family Coccyzidae; genus Piaya; species Piaya cayana. The sequence goes on along the minus strand of WAAB01002940.1, from coordinate 16,566 downwards.
ATTAATTCCCTGTTTTGCTTGCATTTGTAGTTTCTGCTTTACCTATAAACTCTCTTTATCTCAACACACAAATTTTCTCACTTATCCATTTACAATTCTCCCTCATTCCACCAGGAGAGGGTGAGTAGCTGCATGTTTCTCAGATGCCAGTGAGGGATAAACCATGACAGTATCACATGAGGTCCCCCTAGATTTTACTAGTTGTCCGTTTCTTATATACATAATTTAGAAAGTTAATATTGCCTTTACATAGCCCTGTACAGTATAACTTAGCTTTCTAGGAGATAACCCACACTTTCCCTTGTATTCTGACAAATCCAGTCAGCTAGGTCATGAAACCATACTGTGTTGGGACCTGCCGCAAGGTGTTTACTGTTGCAAATGTTTTATTTACCCACAGATCCCATGTGACGGGTGAACTTTTAGCCTACAGAATACTGAATCATGTTACAACAAAACAAACATATTACAAAACCCAGTCAGATTATGGTCACATATCACCTCAAGGCACTTTTCTTACACCTTCATAAAAGCATAATACCAGTAGGAGATCTGTAGCTTGAACAGCGCGGCATACCTAAGATTTTCATCTAAGTATATATGAAAGAGTGGAGAAAAAAAATGTATCATTCAAAGTCCTATTATACAGATCTATCTGTATATATTTTAGATACAGAAATATATCACTACAAAACAGTCAGCCTGCAATCATTCAAAAATTACTAGAACAAATGTATTTATATTTCATAAGCTGTCTCACAAGTAGAAAATAAAAACTGTTAATGTGCTCTGCCAGAACAACATCTGCGTGCAGTCAGCAGTGCTAGTGAATTTATATACTTGAATGTGGCATGCTTTCATTGATAAATGAAAAATCATTAAACTGGTAGTGGTAGTTCAAATGCCATTAAAGAGAAAGAATAAAAGTGGAAGGAAGGGAGCTAACTCAAAATCAAGAAACAATAAATGGCCCTCAATATCCACATCATCTGTACATAGGCTTAGCTGCCTGAATCTCAGATAGAACTTCAAATCAAACCTATTGACCATAAGATTCCATTGACATCGAAAATGCAGCAGTAGTTTTCAGAAAAATATTGCTTGCTACATCCATTGCAGTTTTCAGCATGGAGCCTTCTTAAATAACGCTAAAAAAACAGTGCTGTGACTCAGCTTGGTATTACTTTATCAAGCTTACCCAAATATAAGGACAGTGAAAGGCAAACAATGTCTTTCTAGCCTGTTTTTCAATTTCTTTTGTTGAGTTATATAAATACTCCTTAGTGACAGTATCCTCTCCCATATGAAAAGAAGCATAAATATTTTAAGACAAAGCCTGCAGCAGACTTGAGGGTCTCCTTTTAGATTGTTTTGGGCTTTTGTGCTAAAGGCTTGCTATATTATGCTATATGTATATATTTATAGCATTCTTTTTTTCTAAAGCCAGTTGACCAAGTATCTCTTATCATCTGTACACTAGATATTAGGCAGTTTATGCATAATTTATGCATAACATTTGATTATCCTTATTAAATGTTTTTGTAGATCTTTGAGAACTCATCATGAGATTTATGATTGAAACTTATATTATTTTAAAAGAATAAATTAATTGCTAACTGCTACAATTAATTGACTCAAAATAGATTTTAAACACATTTTGCTTAGAAGAAACATAATTGAGATTTCTTATTGCCAGCAGACACAGGAGAAGCAATGAATGTAATCTATCAGGACTTCTTTAAAAGCTTTGACACTGTACTCTGCAACAAAATTCTCTCTAAATTGTAGAGATATAGATTTATTGGGTGGACTGTTCAGTGGATAAGGAATTGGTTGGATGGTCATATTCAGAGAATGGCAGTTAATGGCTCCGTATCCAGATGGAGATCTGTGACAAGTGGTGTCCCTCAGGAATCCATACTGGGACCAGTGCCATTTAATATTTTCATTGATGATACAGAGACCAGTATCAAGTGCATCCTCAGCAAGTTTGCAGACAACACCATGCTGGGTGGTGCAGTTGTCACGCCAGAGGAGGAAATGTCATCCAGAGAGGCCAAAGCAAGCTGGAGAAGTTGGACCTGGGTGAACCTCATAAGGGTCAGCAAGGCCAAGTGCAAGGTCCTACTCCTGGGTCAGGGCAATCAACAGTTTCAATAATAGATGTAGGATGATGTGATTGAGAGTAGCCCTGCTGAGAAGTCTTCAGGTTGCTGGTTGATCAGAAGCTCAGCATGAGCTAGCAAAGTGTGCTTACAGCCCAGAAGGCCAGTATGTCCTGGGCTCTATGAAAAGAAGCACAGCCAGCAGATCGAGGGAAGTGATTCTGTCTCTCTACTCTGCTCTTGTAAGACCTCATCTGGAGTACTGTATCCAGGTCTGGAATCCCCAACAGAAGAAGGTTATGGAACTGTTGGAACAGGTCCAGAGGAGGGCTACAAAGATGATCAGAGGACTGAAGCACCTCTGCTACAAAGACAGGCTGAGAGAGTTGGGGTTGTTCAGCATGGAGAAGAGAAGACTGCAAGGAGACCTTTTAGCTACCTTCCAGTACCTGAAAGGGGCTACAGGAAAACTGGGGATGGACTTCTTACAAAGACATGTGGTGATAGAATGAAGGGGATTGGCTTTAAATTGGAAGGAGGAAAGATTTAGACTAGACATTAGGAAGAAATTCTTCACAATGAGGGTGAGGCACTGGCACAGGTTGCCGAGGGAAGGTATGAATGCCCCCTCCCCTGGAAATGCTCAAGGCCAGGTTGAATGGGGTCTTGAGCATCCTGGTCTGGTTGATGGGAGGTTCTATGTTCTTTGTCTCTTCTGATAAACTTCCAGATTTGTGTTACAAATGTTCATTTCAGAAAAAAGTACATAAAATAAAAAGTGGAAATAGGTGAACCTGGTATGACATTGTGTACAATTGCAGAAGTTTGTCAGATGTGCACAAGTAAGGTTCATAGACATCACAGACGCATGAATGAATCAATGTATCAATTAATTGAAGCACTTTGGAAACATTAAAATTTTAAAAAACAAAAAAATTTAAAACAAAAACAGTAAAGGTGACACCAAAATAGCCTAGAAGTAAGTGTTCAATAGAGATAAGCAAAAGAGAAGACTATGGTGGAAATGCTGCTCTATTTTCAGCTGGCATTGGTTTCAGTGAAAGTGACCTTTTCCATGACAAAGGTAGCCCAAAGTCATTAGACTTGCATAGGTTAAGAAGCACTACCCAAAACCAAACATACTGACTTCAATGCAATAAGGAATCACATGCATCTAGAAAATACAACAGAATCCATTTATATGGGGACAAAAGCCATGTGAAAGTTTGGGGATAATAAATTTACCTATGTTTGCTGTTCAAATATATTTGCTTTGAAATAAGTTATGAGAAAGGACATGAATGAACTTGTCTATCTGGCTTCTGGGGTCTGTCAGCGCAACTATGAACAGAAACAAGTGCTTAAAAAATTTTAAATAAACTTCAGCTCACCTAAACTGATAAAATATACCCAGATTTGAAAGTCTAATGCAGAGTATTTATCAGAAGTAACAAATATTACAGCCATTTATTTATGTGCCAGTCAAAAATTACACAATGTAAATCCTACTGATACTATGTTTTAATATGTTAGTTCTGATGCTTTAATTAAATAAATCCAGGGAAATTTACAATACAACATTGTATTAAAGCAGTCTTAAATTCTAATAAATTATGTTATAGCAAATTAATTGTTCACTGTCAGAATCTATACATTTAAAAATGAGTGACTTATCTCAGGGAAGCCCAGCAGAAAAATGGGGAATTATCTCATTTTTTTATGATACAAAGGACTCTATTCAGGGACAGTGGTCTCTAGGCTCCAAGGGGCATCTTACAGAAAAAAGAAAACAGGTACAGCATTACAGTAAGCAACAGAGATCTGTAAAGAAGAGCTGTGAAGCATCAGAGATCCTTGAATGTAGAATAAAAACCAAAGAAATCTTTTTAAATGCTATGGAGACTCTTTAAAATACACTGTAATTGACACCTCCACCAAGCTCACAGAGGATTGAAAGCAAGGATTCATCTGCACAGCAGGCAAGGGGAGAGTTACCTATGAATTCTTATTTTTAATCTGTCCTACCTATTCACCTTTTTCCTCTCTCGTTAAAAACTAAGCTCTTTCTAAGCAATACTATAATAAAAGTAATCTCTTTGGAGGTTAAAAGCCATTTTGGTCACTGTCTTTGGGGACTCAGTTAATGAGTGAACATCTAGGCAGATGCACTTCAAAGGCTTGGCCAGCTCAGTCACATAGCACTTATAATAATGTTTTCCAAAGCATGACTATAATTATACTGGACTTAACTGCTCTTTAAAAATAGAACTTGTGCAACCTACAAAGGGCATGGATATTCTTTGATTCTGAAGACCTATCCTACCTAATTTTTACCACCTTATCAAGTACTGCTTGCTTGAAACTAGCTGTTAATATTCATGAATAATATTTATTCTGTGATATTTACTAATTGCTTCCTACAGGTATCACTGTTTTCTATGAAGCCATGCCCAGGAAAACATTCGATCTTCGAACTGGGTAAAGTTATAGTACAAATAAAACACCAATGAATACAACTGGATGTACAAGGGTTTTTCTGAGGGGTGGAAAGGTGCTAGCTCTGTTTCTATGTAAATTATGTGAGGAAAAAGATCTTAAAGTATTTTCTTCCAGTTAATGTTGTATTGGTAAATTAGTGTTGACTAGAATACCACTGGCTGTAAATAATTTCAGGACTAGTACTATAAATTTTAAAACAGCCATACTGCAGAGACTCTGCCTGCTATGATCACTAGCAATGCCCAGGCATAACTCACCTGAACAGAGCAGATTAGATTTTAACTTAAGACTACATTCAAATATAAGAAATTACATTTTTACTTTCTGGGCTTTTTAAGAAAGAAATAAAAATTGAGCGAGGTATCAATATCTCAAACCAGCTTGCTGAGAAGGCTGTTCTCAAGTGCATTAAACAGTGAATAACTGTACCTTGATAACTGATATTACATCTGTTTTACTGGGACAGGATGCAGCCTTTTATTCAACTCCATCTTGACTCATGCATTATTGCATTTATTAGGTGAGGATGCAATAGATAAAATTTGTGTGGATAGTTTCAGTCCTAACTATATACTTCTCAAAGGCAACAGTGTGATACCATATAACCATGTAGTTCCATAGAAAGCCAAAACAACACAAACATAAATATGCAAGCAGAGGTCATACATAGTGCAATATGTTGCTGGTTTTGCAGTTTTGAGACACTTATCCCCCATCTGCCCATTTGCTTTAGAATAGTTAGTCCTTTCCTAGTTGTGCTGCACAGTGGTTTGAGAAAAACTCTCACAATCAAAGACTGTTGGCTTTCAGATTAGTATAAATCCAATTTGCTGGTGGAGGATTACTTGAGTACAAATGCTTCAGTAGCAGCTTCCTCCTCACGTGTGCCAATTACTACATCTCCTGCACACAACCTAAACAATGCTCTATGTAAAACACATCTCCAAGTGCTCTGTTGGGGGCAATTATGGTATGGTTCAAAAGGGACAGCAAGAAGGCTAGTCGAACAGTTAGCTCTTCCCATCAAGCTGAGAGAAAGAATAAACATTTACAAATTGGGTTGCTTTGGGCTTAACTCAGAAGGTGCGCACACAGTGGCACAGACATCTCAACCATTCTCTTTGAATGCACTATCTGAAGTAAAGGGAGGACCTTTTCCAAACAGCTTTATTTTGGAATGACTGTATATATGCCCAGTTCCCAGTAGGACAGACCTTCTGCAGATTGAGTGCTTTTTCAGAAGCAGCTTACCTTTCCTCAAAAAGGTATTAAACTAATTTGAAATAAGTCAGTCTTACTCTGGAAGAGTTGTGTGCCACAGGAGGAACTGCTGAGAAGTGTGTAATCCCAATGAAGTACACATCCAGTCTGCAGTAAACCTATGCAAAAAAACCTAAAATCTTGTGCTGTTTTGGTTGCTTGCTAGCCTCAGTACAAGCTGTTTGTAATTGATGTCAATAAATATGCCTGCATTTGCAGCATCATCATGTTTACCTAAAGCACAAAACCGCCGGAAATAAATGACGAAATGAATAATACATCCTGGTTTTTGTATACAAACTCCATTGATGAATATTGTATTTTACCTGTGAGGAACATCGATACTACAGTAAGAATCGAGGCTGCAGCCTATGCTCCCACACCTAATTTATTTCACTAGCTTACATATTAGCAGCTCCAGCAAGAGAGGCACGGTTACTGACCGTGTAAGTAGTGCAATAGCACTGCAGTCAAGAATCTAAAAGAGAAGTGAAGGCACCTACCAGTGGCTAGACAGCAAGGACACATTTCATAGACAACATCAAGGCTGATGTCAGCCACAGCATATCACCTTCAGCAGGGAGGTTCCTGTGAGCATCCTCTGACCAGCTGCTGGCAGTCAGGCAGATTAGCATGAGCAGTTTAGATGAGAGGCAAGAGGCAACCCAGTTTAGTTTGCTTGAAGCAAATGGTTGTCAGGACAGGGAAAGAAAAGCAGTATTAGATGATCAAAATCTTTGCATTTTGCTGCAAACAAACGACCCTGTTCTCTCACTACTAAATGAAGCAAAAAACGTGGCAAACCTTACAAAAAAAGTAAAGAACACCATAAATCCCTCCTCCCCTCAAAAAATTAACCCTGAACTTATTTTGCATAATTTATTGCAAGTAATGATTCATGTGTTTAAATCTCATTGCCAGCAAGCCTTAGGATATTCAGTTTGTTTCTCCAGTATGAACCCAGAGTGGAGATGCTGTTGAAAATAATATAGTGTATCCCTGAGTGACTATTTCTGGATTTTTCCTGTTCTCAATTCAAAATCCTGCACAGCTTTATCATGCTTGCCTTTTATTCCCTTAAGTAACAGCTGAGTTATCTAAATAACAACCATCATTTCTTCTAGGCTTAACATATCTACTTTGATGGACAGGAGAAAGACACCCACAGAAAATTATACATTTTCAGAGGAAGTTTAATGCAGAACACTAAATAAAAAGTGGTGGGGGCTTTAGAGGGTTTTGGGTAGCTTTCAGGTTTAGTGGTTTGGTTTTTGGTTTTTTTTCCCCACTTCATCACCCAGAGTAAATGAAAGAAACATTCCTAATACACAAGGTCCAAAGTCAAAGGGCTAATACAGCAGATGTAACTGAGCATCCAGGTATACACAAGGCTTCAACCATATTGTTTAATAGCTTCATTGATCAGTAATACCAAGCTCAGGAGAGTAATCAATAGCCTGGAGGGCAGGTCTGCTCTTTTGGAAAGAATTCAAAATTGGAGAAAAGTCCAGACAGGAGCCTCAAGTAGTTCAGCAGCAAAAAAAACCTATAGCAAAACAAAATTACTGCAGCTAGGAGGTAAGACCAAGCTGGGCACCCACCAGTGCTCTGCAGGAAAGTAAAGTTCATGAGTTGGATGTGAGTAAGTGGCTTGCTGTCATGGTGAAGGGGGCCATGTTAGCAATTGTGCAGTCAGCAGATCAAGAGAAGGGATTACTCCCTTGTAAGTCAACACCAGTGCTACCAAATCCAGTTTTGCCATCCCTAGGGCAAAAGACTTTAATCCTGAAACATGTCCAGTACATAGTCACCAAGATGAGTGGGGACGTGGAGTACATGACATCCAAGGAGAGCCTGAGACACTTCATCAGGTTAGTCACATAGTGGCACAGTAGAATGGCCGTAAAATCTCCATCCCTGGAGACACTCAGATTTTGACTAGACAAGGATGTCACAGGCAAACTCACTTTAGTTTTCCCTTGTTTGAGTCAGCATTCAGATGATCATCACAGGTCCCTTCTAATCAAGAAGAGTATTCCATAATTAATGATGCCAACTCATTAATATCATCCTTTCCACTTCTCAAAAATACATCCTTTCTTTCTAATAAAATCTTTACTCTGTTACCATTTACCAGCTTTTCTTTAAAAAAAAAACTCTAAACATACATAATAAAACCTTCCCATATTCTCATTTGTCTTATTCTTCTTACAAGAAGCTTCCAAATACCTCCTTACATCAGAAAAGGTATTTTCTTCAGTCTGCTTGGCTGGAAAAGTTCTGCTCCCTGGAATGCCAGGTAACCGCACATCTCTGACAAGTAAGGAACGTGTTACTACCCAGAAACCATCTCCCTAGGAATTAGGTTATTACTCAAGAGAGACAACTAAGCCGTAAAGATAACTTAGTCAGCTTGAAGCTTTAGCTTCTTCTGTAGCATAGAAGCTATTCTGAAGAGGATAGGCAACTGTTTTGTGTTTAAGTGATTTTATTGATGACTACAATATTTATGAGTGATGCAGAGTGTTTCTCCTACTAGATGAGAAAATAATGCTTTAACAAAGCTTAAAGTAGGGTTTCTGTGTCATCTTCTTTTCATCATTATTTACTGTGCATTTGTAACATGGAACAAGATGTTTAATTGGTTATGATCAATACATGTACTTCCACATAAAATAATGTCTGAAATGTCATACTAAAGGAAGCAGAAAAATATTATGTATCATAAATTACTCTCAGTTCTACCACTGCTTTCATCTGCCCAATACAAAGGTTGCTTTCTCTGTTCATAATTTTATGGTTTTAGAGTTTCATCTGGTTTACTCTGGGTTTCTGTGTTTTTCATGCATTTCAAGTTATTCTATGCTACCCCTTAAATCATTATATTGAATGAGAATTTATTTCCTGCAAAATTATGAAAAAAACAAAGGAGGAGAAGAAAAAAAAAGGACAGGCAGCTCCAATTAATAGTACAACTGTACTTTCTGTAAAATATCTTAAGTGTGCTTTTGTTTTTATTCCATTCTTTCAGTAATTTAAGAACTAAGCTACAAAGCTCATAAAAGGTAGGAATGTATTAGGAGGTCAGAGAAGAAAAAATATGCAGTGTAACCAGGAGAAAGGAGGGCAATTAAGACAACATCAAAAGCAGTGTTCTTAGGCTCAGTCTTGTACCTAAAAATACGCATTGCATAATGTTCGCATATTTTTTTTCTTTTCTTATGCACTGCCTATACAGCAGAGTTCACACACCTCAGTGATACAAATAAGGTTCATTACTACATAAGCTACACGTGGTAAAGTGCTTTGGGCTATTCATCTAGTGCTAGCTAAAGGAAATGAAGTCTATTGCAGCCCAGAAAAACAGCTCAACTGACAATAACTAATTAATTTATTTATATCAAATGTTTCAGGTCACAAGAGAAATTGACACTAATCACTAACTTGCCACTCCAGCTACTTCACTACCAATAATAATAAGTTAACATTACTTTTAACAGAAAAAAATCTCGATGTAAACAAACCATCCATCAATACTTAATTAAAATATAATGAGGAACAGGAAATGCAGTTCTGGGTACTGTTAAGGTTCTGTGGCACCATTTAAACCTCGCCTAGTGTGTCACATCAGCTCATTGACAAGGAAGTGTTTGTGACACCAGAGCACAGAGGTATCAAGATAACACCATGTATTTTAATATTCAGTCCTCATATTAAAAAAATAATTATTTCACCCTTTACATTCCTGCACAGACTAACCATCAACACAAGTCTCACCACCAAAAGCCTATGGAAGCCTGTGAAATTCTTTCCTTTAAATTCCATGGGCTTTTGGTCACGTTAGGTAGTCCTAACACTGCCTCAAAGCAGAAATATTTTGGGTTGTTATTTTTCAAATATCTTCTCAAAATACATATGCTTATTGTCTGTTAGACAAGCAAATTACTAGTTTGTTGATTTCACTTAAAAAGCACACAAAAACTTGCCAAAAAAAAGCAGAGAAAACAGTGCAAGCACTTTGGTTTTAATTCACACAGACACTTAATGTCAAAAAGCCACTAAAATCAATGTCATCATACAGACACCTACTCACTTGATTTTATTGTATATAACTTGGGTTAGTTATTCGTGGAGTTGTAACGGAAAAACTTAGACATTTCAGCCCAAAATTCATCACAGAGGAAAAACTTACCTATTATCTTGCAAAATGCATTCATACCTTGCAGGCTTTATACCTCTAAATTAAGATGTTTATGTTTATCACCTCACTCACACCCAAACAGAAGAATTTCAAATGTAAAGTAAGACTGTTTACATTTTCCTGTTGTACAGCAAGACTGCATGAACCTGACTACAAAAGCAGTGACAATATTTTATTATTCTAAACACTGACCAGGTGTAAGCGTACTGATAAAAGATACTGTGAAGCATGTTACCAGAAAGAGTGACCAGGATTAAGAATATTTGTACCAATTTTCTTCAAATATTACTTAGCTTAGGACCTAGACCTACAAAGGAATACAAAGCCTTTTTATTTAAAAAAAAAAAAAAGCCACGAACAAATAACCCAAAACAAAACAAAAAACTCAAACAACAACAAACCTTAAAGACATTTCTGCATTACACAAATTGACCTGAAAATTGAGTATAGTCATATTCAAGTCCAATCCTGCATAAGCCAGCTCAACTCCAGGAGGCATGAAGAAATGGACCATAGAGTCAAGGACGAACAGCTGGATGTTAAACTTGGCAGTACAAAGCTGCAATGGGTGACTCAGTAGCAGGTATCAAGTACTAGCTTGGAGGCTATGGCACAATACTCACCTGTGGGATTAGTAGAGAGGCTAAAATTGATCTGATTAAACTGATGCAATATATATATCAACAAGCACTAGCCTGCAAAGTTGTTTGATAAACCTCGGTTCAGTTACATTCAAACTGAGAATATAGATTATTTCCTTAACAAAAACTGACAACAATAACGAACTGTTACATCTCACCCACACTCACCCTCAGACAGCATTTCAAAACTTACTTCAACAAGCTCTGAATGAAATCTCATGCGGCTCTAAGGTCACTGGAGCCACCAGGCTGTTGCCACTGCCTCTGACCAGGACAGTCCTGTTGAGACATGGGGCTGCTGATTCCTAGTCTCCACTGAGTACCAATTTCAGACCACATTTATGTGCTTTATAACCTCTAACTTGGGGTCCACAGTTCTGTGCTCCAAAACATAGTGCTACTTCCTCACGCCTGCTTAAAGCACTATTTTTACCTTATTTAGACAAGACAAACTGCTTAAAACACTAACTGGTGAACTCTGACATAACAGATAACTCAGTCCTTCCATACCCCAAGTAAGTGAACCAACCATGGAATGAAAGGAGCATAGAGTAATACACTCCTTCCTCTGTTTTCATTACCTAGAATGCTCCCAGAAAGGTTTCCATTCAAATTATCTTTCAATTAAAATAAAATTTGAAGTAGTTCTGGTTGAAAAAAAACAAACCTGTATTTCTAGGAAGTAGATATTAATTTAATAAGTAGATGTATAGTTCAGAGCCACTTAAAATACCCTGCTTCTGGTGTAGACAATTAGGACAATAATTTAAACAGTAACATAATTATATCATAGCATCTTTTCTACTTGTCAGCAGTCATTTCAGCCAAGACAACCTAAAAACCTTTTTCTTTTTAAGGTATATTATTTGCTGTCTCTCAAATAAAGTGCAGAAAATACAATCAGCAAAGTGACTTTAAGAAATATAAATTATAAGCACCTATATAATTAATGGGGACTCTTCAGAAATTCTAGTCACACAAGCCCAGTTCTGAGTTTACCTGAGTACCATTCTAACTGAATCCATTTGCACAGATAACTGTTTTCACACTACTACCGTTTTAAAAGCAGCAAGGATTAGTGCAAAGCATCTCCTTCCTTTACAAAGGGTATTTTCTCCCATTTTTTTCACCAGTTGCAGAAAGAAAATGCAACTTGCCACAGCTTGACAAGATTAATGACAAGGGGTTCATTAATCAGCCCCTAAACAAGGATCCATTGAATGAATCTCTCAGTTTGATAATGGCACTGCTTACTCTAGAGTTAACTCTAGAAATCTGCAACCATCATCTTTCCTGGATTTTTATCTCCTAGCTTCTATTTATATTACACCTAGTGTCATCTATGAGATAACATACGCTTTGCTTCTTGAAGTTCCATGTTGCCACACCAAGTAATCTGCTTAGCACTGGGTGCTCAATTCACAGTGACTTGAAAATTCATCTTTTGGAAGAAAAAAGACTGGAGATGGAGGAGATCAGGAAACATTTACAATTTCTGATGTGGCCAAATGGACCAGTCCTCTTCCTAACACTTTCCACTATGGCTACAGTGATAGCAGCAGAACTTATGTAGTCTTTCTGTTCCCTATCACTTCACAGAGAGGTGAACTGAGAAGGAGCATGCAATGCACTGGGGAAGGGTTATTGCCTTTCTATCCTGTGCATTCTCAATTTGTTTTTTTCTCATTAGTATTTTTTTCACAGAAAAAATGCATACAACTCACTGCCGTCTTCCTTTACTTTGTCCTGAGCTCTTTAAGTTTTAGGATTAAAATTAATGCTGATTACATTTTGGAACTTAAGTTCAAGCCACAAAAGAGTGATAAAATTAAAGAACATTTTGACAGTATTAACAGGATTAACTTTGACATATACATCATGTTTTACTTTTGTGGCTTTTCCGCCTTTTTGTTTCTCCTCCTCTCCTCCAATCCTGAACTGCTTGTATGAGCAAAGAGAACAACTCAGACAGTTTAATTTATCTCAACCCTCTAATGAACTAGACATTTTCCAAAGTTTTATAGTCTGAATAACAGCTATGATTTCATCATTTTTAATGTCCTGCATTTGGATTTCATCCAAAAGTGAAGGCAGAAATAATGATTGCTTCAGATACATCTTTGATAAATATTGCCAATGTGTTTACGCTACATGGGACACAATGATAGATGTTGTTCATATCAAACCCATGGATGCTTAAAGACTCACAGGAGAATGTTCTGGCAATGGTTCTGGTTCACTTGCTTGCTTAAAAGCCACCATTTATCTTTGGAACAAAAAAATAATCTGGATGTATTTTCATGCACATAAAACCATCTCATGAATATACTAAGCTAACTGACCAGATACACACAGATCAGGTACACCAGAATTCTGCAAAACACAATCTTACTACACAAAAACATCAGTACTCGAATTGGCTTTACAGCCTTAAAACAATGTGTGTGGGGGGAAAGGATAATTTGGATAAGCTTTGGTTGTAGCTGTAAGACCAATCCAAAGATAAGATATTTCACTTGTGTCCCACAGAATGCACAAAGCCAATATAGTGCCTGAACAAAGCAATACTATGATTAATATTCAGCAGGAAACTGATCATGATGATGAGTTATTTTAAAACCTTATCTTTCCAGTTTATGCTTCAATGTAAAGCCAACTGAATTTGATAGGATTTGGGATTCAGCAGCCTGTAAATTAGGTATGGCTTGCTTTAGAGCTCTAGTTCTTCCAGCTACCCAGAAGCACTGATTCTCAGAGAAATTGTTTCTACCTGCAGAGTGGGCGGGGAAAGAAATAATTTTTCCTTTTAACTTGATGTGTACAAATAAATAAATAAATAAAATCAACTATCTTATGTTACTTGCAAACCTACCCCATGTCATAATTTCTATTTCTGTGGTAAAAATCTTTCCTAGAGATACTATGACCCTAAGGTGAGAAACTATGAAGTCATACTTGGCATGTCTGAAATTCCCATTTTGAAATGTACATGGGACCATACAGAGATAGAAGACTATACTCTAACATATACACATGTGGTAGCATGAAGATCTTCACAAGATGAAGGTACATCTAAATAGAGGCTGCGTTGCTTTAAGTCTGTTATCGCTCGAGAGAGAGAATGAAATTGAGTTTTAACTTCCAAATGGATACTGTCTTGCTTTTTCTGCCACTTACCATACATTACTGGACCAGTAAATGCAAACCAAATTCTTATTAAAAATACCAGGCATCCAGAAGGGACAAAAAGCTATCAGAAGTTTGAATTCAAAATCTTATTAACTGAATAAGGCTTCATAAATTATAACACTGCTCATTCTAATCCAGCTCATCTGCTTTGTACAGTCAAGTTGCTCAATTATTATCTTTGTCCTCCTACTCTTACTGTTAATGTCTCATCCTCTTCCAATTCATTTTCTTACTCAGTCTGAAAGCATGCTCTGCTGTTCTTAATCAAGCCCCTATTAACCCTACCTCTATCCATCTGCCTGCCCATTTCTCTGCTTCCTTTCATTGTAAGGCAGAGCTTTAAAAATTTCAAAATCTGTTTCTTCTGCTTCCTATCAGTTACCAGCTGAGCAGTCTAAAACGGTATATAGTCAAGCCATTCAATCAAAATCACTTGCAGTGTTTCCAAACGTCCTTATCTCTGTTCAGCCCTCATTCATTTCACTGCTTTTTGTGGCTACCGACTGTGTGTATTTTCCTACTATTCTCCATAAACTGCTAAAGCAATGTCCCAGTATGGCTTTCCACTTGCTTTGCTGTCTGCTGTTTCTTTTCTCCCCACTTACAACATCCTAGGGGACCCAAACCTAAAGTTCTGCTTGCTGCCCACCAGCAACAGTTTCAGTGAGACCATTAAGCCTTTCTAGAGTCAGCTACAAGCAGAGAATGATATTTCCTTTTCCTAGTGCTGTCCCACCTCCTCCAGTCCTGCCCTTTCCTCTGTGTGGCACAGCTTCCCAGCATGGCAAAAGTAGTGGGCATGTAAATAATCCACCCGAGGGAAGAATCCCTTAGTATGTGGTGGTCCACACAGCGCCCTGTCCTGAGCCCTCACAGGCAGCACAGCAGCCCCACATAAACTTGTCAGAAACCAGTCCAGAGCTCCTACAACACTTCTCCCTCAAACCAGCACTGTCAACAACCTGATGCCTGGCTGCAGCTTCCCTCATCCCTCGAAGCAAGGACAGTCTTCCCAAAACCTTACTTCACGTAAGGGATTGAGTATTGAGACCCTCTGCTGTACACGCCCACCCACACTGCAGCATCAGCAACAAAAGAGAGACAGAGGGACAGACTTTGTGCAAGTCACACAGTAGTCTCAATAGTGAAAAATTATTCTCACGTTGATGCTAACAAACACTCAGCATAAAAAAGGTTTGGCCTTGACAGTAAACATGTTTCTCTTGACAGAAAGAATGAGGTACTTAACAGATACTTTTGTCCTGACTTGCCACCCTGGGGAGGTGTCTCAGCTTTCACCTCACATCACTACTGACATTCTGGCCCGGGGACAGACTGACCAGCCTCTGCCACCTCTGGCCATGTAGCCTCTGAATCATCTCTGCTCACTCTCATTCAAAGTAAGGAGCTATCTTCTCTTTGCAGACTTTCAGGATGGGCTAGCAGTAAGGATGGGCTAGCAGTAAGGACTACTGCTTGGTACTGTCCCTACTGTAGCTGCAGTCTTCTCAGTCAGAGGTTAGTCCTTAATCCTTTCAGTCCTCTGCCCATTATCTCTTTATGACCCATGTTGGTTTAAGTTAGCCACAAGACTAACCACTTTACTCTTCATGATGCCACTAGATTTGCAAGTTCTTCCATCAGAAATATTTAAAAAAATCATTCAAGTCTCTCCTCCTGCATCCTCTCTATCAAAATTTTTTCCTAAGCATTGTCTATATAGGGTTTTCTCTTAGTTCCATGTCTCAACCTTCTCTTTGTTCATACTCCTTACCTTACTTCTTCCAGGAGACATGCATCCATAAAAAGAAAATAGAGCAACAACCATATGCTTCCTTTCTGACCTGTATTCTTAATTACATGAATAACAATCCCATTATGTATAATTCATGGTATTAAGAACCACTGAGCATAAAGCCAGCTTACTTTAGCCCTAAAATGGACTGATAGTGAAGATCACTTGGAGGGCTAACATTTGTAGAAAGAATAGCTGGTTTTGAAAACATATGTTTCTCCAAGACTTTATTTACTCCATGGAAGCTTTCACTGATTAGAACAAAAAAGTTCCACATGTGTAAGGTATCTGGTTCTGTAAAAAGACAAAGTGCCCAAAGCACTTTCAAAGTTCTAACCAATGAACACTTACAGACTTGTACCCACTGGACATTCCAAAGCATTTTGGGTTTTCGCTTTATTTTAAATGCAGCTTACTATGACTATTGAAGCTGACGAAAAACTCATTTTGGTAAAATACAGAAGATATCACTTGATGAATACAGTCAAAACAACACTACGTAATGCATAATGTACACAATTTTCTTCTATTGTTATTCTTGCTGTCTTTAAGAAAAGAACAACATCTTGATAGCCATCATATTAGAACAGTTTTTTTTCTTTAGCACATGGCTTAGACGTGAACTCTTAAATTGTTGCTACTTCTTGCAATACCATTTAGAAAATACTTCAAGAATTGATTCATAAATAGTTTACTATCCCTAGACTACTAGGCATTTTCACTTTGAAGTTAGAGTGTTATGATCACATAAAATGTATTGTGCTAATTTTGGTTACCAGCACGTCATTACAAATCTCTCTTCCCTCTCAAATCAATCACTAATATGCTTCATCATTTAACCAAGTAATCTTATAGTGCAGTGCTGAAACAGGAGGC
>WAAB01002939.1:6884-37096 GCA_013389865.1 Piaya cayana | reverse complement strand
AGGTTGGATGGAGTTTGAGCCCCTCATCCAGTGCAGGTATCCCTGCCCATGGCAGGGGTAGAACTGGATGGGCTTTGAGGTCCCTTCCCAGACCATTCTGTGATTCTACAATCCGTACGTACTGTCATTTCCCAGTTTCACCTTACTCCTGGACTGCAAAGGGGCAAGAGCCACCCGTGACCTCATTGCTGTGACCAGTTTGGAAAGTCATTTCTGGCCTTCCGTTTGTTTATCTATAATCTTTAGAAAAACACTATACTCGCAGTTACGTTGTGGTTTCTTTCCCTTGTTTCCAGTAGATGTGGCCAATAAATATTTAATAAAGTGGGACATTGATGCTGTCAGAGGCAATGTAACGTATCCAGTAAGAATTCCAGAGGGCTGTCATCTCCTCTTTTGTGACAGCCAAGGAATAACTAAAACTTCACCCTGTTGTCAGCGTGCCCAGCATAAGACGTTTTAAAGCAGAAGGTGTCGAGGATAACGCAGTGCGTCCTCTAAACGATGGACAGAATTGGGACAACCCTGAAGCCTGGAAATGCCAGAAACATCAGGAGCGACTTGATCAATCCAACACCCTGAGATAGCCTGTAACTGCCCTCGGGAGGAGGATCCTTCCACCCGGAAAGCTGCGCTGTAGAGGTGTTAAGAGCATGAACTCGTTTGGTGAATGTTCCTGAGAACAGCATAGTTTATCACTCGGAAAGGTGTCTTTTTTAAAAAAAGTCTTCTGTATTTCATCATTTGGTTGCTCCATGCATACTTTGTGAACTTTGTACCATCAGCTTGCTTCATAGAATCATAGAATCACCAGGTTGGAAGAGACCCATCGGATTATCAAGTCCAACCATTCCTTCAAAGCCAGCCTGACCTGGGCAGTGATGCTTGACTGCTCTAGAGGTGGTTGAACTCTGAGATTATAACAGGTACTTCTTACTGAAGGGAAGCAACCCAATAAAGTAACAGCATTAAAATTCCGGGATGAAATCTGCCTGGATTTTTAAGGGGAGAGGAAAAAGCCGTTGCCACTCTGAAATCCTGCTACTAATCTAATTTCTCCATGATCGCCTCCCGTTGCATCAGTCAGTGCTATTTGGTGCAGTGCTGCTCGCGGGGTTGGAAAGTGCCGGAGATAAATATAGCGTGGGAATAATCACTCCGCTTCATTTTCCCTGCTCTTTCGCTGTTAACACATCTCACCAGTATTGACAGCTCTGCAGAAGGGTAGAAGCGAGTCCTTACGTCCACACGGCACCTGTGCATCCTCTGCATTGCTGCTAGGCAGATCTGAAATCATAGAATCATAGAACCACCAGGTTGGAAGAGACCCATCAGATCATTGAGTCCAACCATTCCCATCAGTCACTAACCCATGTCCCTCAGCACCTCGTCTACTCATGCCTTAAACCCCTCCAGGGAAGGCGAATCAACCCTCTCCCTGGGCAGCCTATTCCAATGCCCAATGACCCTTTCTGTGAAAAACTTCCTCCTAATGTCTAGCCTAAATCTCCTCTGGTGGAGGTTGAGGCCATTCCCCCTCGTCCTGTCCCCTGTCAAATGTGAATATGAGTCAGAGGAGAAGCCCTGGAAGAGTTTGAATGTGTTTGCCTGGCCCCGAGTTCCCGCACAGTTCAGCTGGCAGTGCCACGCTGCCACGTGGGAAAAGTCTCCAAGC
Source organism: Piaya cayana (assembly GCA_013389865.1). Classification (NCBI taxonomy): domain Eukaryota; kingdom Metazoa; phylum Chordata; class Aves; order Cuculiformes; family Coccyzidae; genus Piaya; species Piaya cayana. Next base: position 35,421 of record WAAB01002939.1, on the reverse strand, counting down.
ACAGTGCTCAGCAGCTGATACTTTTCTTAGAGTCCCAAGCAATTAATTTGGGCAAGCATGGAGTTGTACGTGTACAGTAATTAACGAGGAAAGCACCTTAGGCCAGCATAACAAGGTGGTGTGGGTGTCCTTCGTTGGGAGATTGTTCCCTGTAATTGCAGCAATTTAACTGCCTGGATCAGCGCAACATCCCCGCGTAGTCTCTAAAAGCCATGAGGCAGGTATTCCTAAAAATAGGTGAAATACCACGGGCTCTGCCCCAAAAAAGTACCTGCCCCGGAGCACCTTATTTAACTAAGAGCGGGCAGTCCCGTGTAAACTGAGGGCTGTAATCCTTTTACAGGGTTGACTTGAGCGCTGAGGCTCTGACACGAAGACTGTTCTCTTCCTTATATAGGGCTGGATAAGTGCTGGGCAGTAATGAGGTTGGAATAAAAGGCTTTGGTAACGAAGATGAACTGGCAGTCCCAGCTGAGTCTTAAACTTATCCCTGCGTATACACGGACTTCAAAACAATCGAGGCGTGAGTCCTGCTTGCTGAACCTGAGCTGCACGCCTCTCTCTTGGAGCTTCTACTTGTGAATAGCTTTTAGTTGCCCAGATGGAAACCCCTGTGCTCTTTAGGTTTGTGGTTTAGCTGTGTGTGTGTGTCAAAATATCTCGCAGTTACGTATATCACAACATTTTCAGTGTAACTCAACACAATGGTTCTTATTCCAGAGCAGCTGTGTTTGATTTTGTTTCATTGGAAGGAGTTTAAGCTGTGTTAATAGAAGCTGTCCTGTTCTGGAGTGAGAGAATCTGTATGGAATACAAAATTAATATAGTTTTATCTGGTTTAATTCATTTTATCTGGTTTAAATTAAGTCTGTCTTGTACTTCCCTTGCACAGACTGGATTATTATTTGATAGGAGTGGTTGGACTCGATGATCCGGTGGGTCTCTTCCAACCTGGTTGTTCTGTGATTCTATGATTATTGTTGTGCTTAAAAATATCTAAGGAAGTACCGTTACACGTAGTCAGATATGGCCTAGGAGAAATGTCATCCCTGCTGCATTGTCTGTCCTTGATGAATTTGTACGTCAACATCTTCCATGCAAGAGAACGGTGCTGGAAGTGCTTGAACCCGCTGGCAGGTAGTAACCTTAACAAGCCGCATCAGCCTAAATGACTGATATTGGTAAGACGTGGCAGGAATGAAGCAAAAAGCAAAGGCAGCACTTGGAATAATTTTATTTACTTTCACGTCTGCTCTGTTGGAAGGACAGGGATGCTGTCTGGAAAAGGAAGATTTGGGAGAGAGAGTCCTGCTAACGCAGTGGCAGTAGAAACATGAACTGAAGGAAAGTTGAGTTGTTGTGTGCAGCGTATTCGTGTGGCCGAAGCAGTGACTTGATGTGCTGTGTTTTCTTAGAGACACGGTGGACTTAGGTGATGCAGGTGGAGAAAGACAGCAGCATGTATGCAGTGTGGGTTCTACCTGGGTGCACCTGAGCTGCTTCTCCTCCAGCACTGAAAGGCAGAGTGGGGGGAACGTGGAACAACTTAGAACAATTTTTTTTTTTTTCGATAGTGACTCATTGCAACTTACCCAAAGTGACCTGATTTAGTTAAATGAGGCTAAATATAACCCATGTGAAAAGTACTGACATGTGGGAGGAGACGACAGCAGTTGGCTCACAGCCGCTCTGTTCTGGAGGGAACATCTTTCACGACTGGTGACTAATAATTTTTTACTCTTGCTGGCTTTGGAAATAACATCTCTGCTCCATTCCCCCCTTCTAGGGAGAGGGAAGACAATGCACCGTTCCTAACCTGTTGCCTCTTCCCTGCCTTTCTTAATTCCAGCTTACTGCTATGGACAGTGCTATCACCCTCTGGCAGTTCCTCCTCCAGCTCCTCCAAGAGCCTCAGAACAAGAATATCATCTGTTGGACCTCCAACGACGGGGAGTTCAAACTGCTGCAGGCAGAGGAGGTGGCCAGACTCTGGGGAATCCGCAAGAACAAGCCCAGTATGAACTATGATAAACTCAGCCGCGCTCTCAGATACTATTACGTGAAGGTAACAAAGTCCATAAATCCACACAAAGCCTTATCCATCTTACCAGCTTCTGCCTAATGAGCTTTGTTTCCTTTTTCATTCTCTTCAAGGGGATAGGTGTCACTTCTGTCCCTCAGACTTAAGCAAGGTGTGCTGGTTTGTGTTCAGAGGGTGGTTCTGCTTTCATTTATTGTTACGCTGCTTTTTCCTCCCCGGTGGTTATTTTTCTAAGGTTTGAGATAGCTTTATGCAAAATGTTACCTCCTCTGTTTTTATGTCTTTGCTAGTACGAATCTGTCTTTGAAAATTCTAACCCCCTTTCCAAAGATAAACACCCTTGCAAGGGTTAACGTCCTCGGCACTCCAGTTTAAGCAACAGTTTTAATGGTTCTGGTGATTGAGGTGGTGGATGTTGCACCACCTTGAAATCTTTTCTGCAGACAAAATAAGGATTTTAATTGAAGCAACCAAAGTATTTTTCCTCCTTAATCTTAGAACCACACCTGGAATCTGTCGAGCGAATTTAGCTCGGGAGAGTAAGTCACCTCTCTTCAGCTCACGTCTTTCTAATAATTTGAGAGCCTTTCGTTAGCGCACAGGTAGCATCAAAAAAGCTGAACTGGAACCACGCTGTGGGAATCTTCTCTTCCTCGCAGTAAGCCATTTATCCCACGACGGTTATTGTGTGGGTGTACGAGTACAAAATAGAACGCAGTTTCTGAGGAACCTGTCAGCGTGTAGCAGGCAGCGTGCTGCTCGCGGTTTATTATTGGGTAGCGCAGATCCGACTGCGCACTGAAAGGTCCCCGTAATAATAATAATTGTGCGATAAATAAGAATCTTCTTAGGTCCACATTGTGTGTGGGGTTTCACTTAGGAGCAAAACAAGTTCGACATATGCTGTTGTTGTGGTATTGAAATAACTGATTAGCCCACATTCTGCTGACTCGTTTGAGCTACTTGTTCTCTTTTGTTCTGTCATCTTATTCAGAATAAAGGTGGTTTGATTTGAGGTTGTTCTACAAAACCCTGAGCTTTAATTCTGCAGGTTCTCCTGTTCGATTACACTTCAGCCTTCCCAGGCCAGCGATGATCCGGTGGGTCTCTTCCAACCTGGTTGTTCTGTAGCTGATCTTTGATGGGGCTAGAGGGTATTTTTTTGTTGTTTCTTAGCTGATCTTTTAAAATACATTAAACAGAATTGGCTGCCAGTTTTAAGGCCGTTGTTAGATTTAATGTCAGGTTAAGCTCACCTGTTTGAGGGTTTTATCTCCAAGCCCTAGAAACGATACTTTGGGAACATGACTGAATTGCAAGAACGCAGCGTGTTTTTAAAGAAGAAACAATCTTCGATGAAAGATTACAGACTATCTAATTCCTTGGGCTATTTTAGGCAGTGTTTGTAGGAAGAAAATTAATCTGGAGAAGTCTAAATATATCTATCTCTCTTCTTCCCGACAGAATATCATTAAAAAAGTGAATGGCAAGAAGTTCGTGTACAAGTTCGTTTCTTATCCGGAGATCTTAAATATGGATCCGCTTGTCGTGGGCCGTATAGAAGGAGACCCTGAAATGACTGGTTTTGCGGAAGTTAGCAGCGCTCCGAAGGATGTGGAAAACTGTGGGAAGGAGAAGTCTCAGTCATGTGCGAAGTCCTCCAGCCGCAATGACTATATCCACTCAGGCTTGTACTCCTCTTTTACTCTGAACTCCCTGAACTCTTCCAGCGTGAAACTCTTCAGGTCCATCAAGATTGAGAATCCAGCCGAGAAACTGATGGAGAAGAAACCCGCTCAGGATCCAACGCCCTCGGTCATCAAGTTTGTAACCATGCCCTCCAAAAAGCCTCCCTCTGTCCCCCTGGTCTCTACCACTTCAGTCGTCTCTGTCACTTCCACTGCCTCTGCCACTTCAACCACATCTTCCCTTCCCATCCCATCAGAAGAAACTCTCCAGACCTTGGAGACGCTTGTTCTCCCCAAGTTAACCGCCCCTGAAGCTCCAGCACCTTTGCCAAACTTAACCACCAGCTTCACCCCAACTCCACCCATCTCCTCCGTTTCTCCAAGTCTGCAAGTTCCTTCCACGCCCCCGTCGCCGCCTCTGAGCTCTAACCCTGACCTGGACATTGACACGGACATTGAGTCTGTGGCTTCTCAGCAGCTGGAGCAGGTTCAGAGCCTTCAGCATCAATCCCCGGAGCCCAAAGAGCAGGATTCATCTGTGCTGGAGAAGGAGTTTGCCAATCACCTCTCCAGATCGAAAAAACCCAAAGGGCTGGAGTTGGCTCCTACTCTTGTCATTACAGGCAGTGATCCAAGTCCACTGGGGATTCTGAGTCCTTCTCTCCCAACTGCTTCTCTTACTCCAGCACTTTTCTCTCAGGTAACCTAATTCCCTTCCTGGTGGTTTTTTTTTTAAGTAACCAACAGTGGTTATGTTATATTTTAAAACAGAAAGGGAAGGCGAGTGGAAAATGAGTAGTCAGTAGGTTATATTTGGAGTTCCGAAACGCAGGGTGTCAATCCCATTTTTTCTAACAAAACAGAAACTTTCTAGATAATGGGCATCGCCTTACGTGTGCCCGAGCGGTGTGTCAGCTCTGTGTGTCTGTGCAGGGTTAGCGTGTGGAGGCAAAACCCAAACTGGCACTGGCAGGATCCTCTGTAAATCCTGCCAGGATAATACTGAATTATTTAAAAAACACCCTGAGACCTTGCCCTTTGCCTTCAGGCTGATTCTGAAAATGCTTTAAAAATAGAGAAACCGTGGAGGTGTCTGTTAGCAGCTTTCTTTGACTTGGTTCAGTGGCCGTTTACTTAAGGACAGAGTGTTGGGGGTTTACAGCAATTAAAAACGGCTGCTTAATTTGGCTGTTATCTTTCTGTGGGAGAGGAAAGCTGGGGAGGGGCTCTTTACCGGGGATAGGATGAGGGGAATGGTTTTGAGCTGAAGGAGGGGAGATTGAGATGAGGTTTTAGGAAGAAATATTTTCCTGTGAGGATGGGGAGGCCCTGAGCCAGGTTGCCCAGAGCAGTGGTGGCTGCTCCATCCCTGGAGGGGTTCAAGAGCAGGTTGGATGGGGCTTGGAGCCCCTGATCCAGTGGGAGGTGTCCCTGCCCGTAGCAGGGGTGGAGCTGGATGGGCTTTATGGTCTTTCCCAACCCAAACCATTCCATGATTCTACGATTTTATGCCGTGTGGAAAATGTGGAAGGGAACTGAATCCAACCAGGCTGGTAAATTGCTGTGTATATGTGTAATCTCTCTCTAATAAATTGGAGTTGGAGTGAAACCGTAGGGAAACTGCTGATTTAAACGACTGAAGATAGGAAAAAAAAAAATCAATTGCAGTTGTTGCACTATTTGGAGTGTTTGGCCAGTGACAACGGAACATCCAGAATATTCAGAAGCTGGATGCGAATGTCTTTTGTCATGGTTTTTACACTGTCAGTGTCGCCCTGACCGTGCGTGTTCCCTCTGTCTGCTCTCTTGTAAGTTCATGGACTGAGTTTTCCCAAGTCCCTCGCAGGTGCTGCGTGCCGAGTCGCAGGAGGAGCCGGTTTTGCTGTAGGTTACAGCAGGATTTGGCAGCAGCTGGGAAAGGCGAGCCAATTGCTGAGCCAGGGGAGAGAGAGCTGTTGCCGTGGGGTTTGAAGGGAGGAGAAGGAGGTGGGCGGAGGTGAAAGAAGAGAAGGAGGTTCTGAAATGTGGACCCAGCCCTCTGCAGCTGTGGGAGCTGGGCTTGCTGCGTGCATTTCCATGTGCTGTGTGTTATTCGCTGGGCGGGTTTCACCTGCTGACTGTCACTGTGTGTTTTGCAGACTCCCATCTTGCTGACCCCAAGTCCCTTGCTCTCCAGCATCCACTTCTGGAGTACCCTGAGCCCCGTCGCTCCTCTCAGTCCCGCAAGGTTGCAAGGTGCTAATACTCTCTTTCAGGTGAGTTCCAGCAAGGTTTGCCAGTCTCTCTGTGCTTTTCAGCGCCTTCCTCTTCTCTTCTTCTTCTGCCAAGGGACAGGGGACAGGACGAGAGGGAACAGCCTCAAGCTCCACCAGGGGAGGGTCAGGCTGAACATTAGGATGAAATTTTTCACAGAAAGGATCATTGGACCCAGAAACAGGGAGGGGGTTGATTCACCTTCCCTGGAGGGGTTTAAGGGCCGGGTGGACAAGGGGCTGAGGGACATGGGTTAGAGATTGATGGGAATGGTTGGACTCGATGATCTGATGGATCTCTTCCAACCTGATTATTCTATGATTCTATAATTCCTCAGCAAGGATCCGCTAGTCTTCCTCTCTTCTATCTCCTATGATAACTTTTGAGAGCATTTTAGTGCTTACCTGATTTTATCTAAGTCTTCTGCAAATGTTGATATTTAGGAAGTGTTTTAAGTCAATAGCAGGCTGTGCTGTAGAGATAGATACATTTCTTTTAGGTCTGTCCTCCCTGTCAAGTTGAGTTTTGCTGCAGAATTCATTGTTTTAATCCTTCGTTAACAGCGTCTTCTGTTAAAAAAGATATTAATTAAATCTCACCACTCATGAGAAGGGAGAGTGTGTATCTCTGAGGCAGTTTATAACACAGCTCTTTATGATCTCCGTGTTCTTCTGTTGTCCAGAAATTCTCGGCTTCACTGTTTTAATAAATATTTTTGTTTAACTAATAGGTCAGACACACCCCCCCATAATTAAAACAAAATATCCTGTAGTTCTAATTACTCACACTCTTCCTTCACTGCAGAATTGGAATAACCACAGTTGTTACTTGAGTTCTGCTTAGGTGAAGGGTAAAATCGAACTCGTTGTCTTTTGAGTTTTTATCTGTCATCTCCATGGAGATGAAGGAAGTAGCTTCTGTGGATCGTGAGGATAGGGAATAAACAAGTACGTCTGAAAACGCAATCCTCGAGAGCTGATAATGAAACGAGTTAAAATTTTGACTGGTTTCCCAACCATTGTTTTAAGGTCACTTATCAGTTTAGGGTTTAGGTGATGCTCCACGCAGAGGTTGTGGGCTGGTTCCTCTTGACGATGCCAGTTCCAACAGCCTGAGCAGCGCAGTCTGTCAAGGCATTTAAAAAAGCAAATTACTTGGGGGGAAATGAAGGTTCTTTGAAAGTCTGGGGTAGTTTTTTTGTCGTTGTGATTTGGTTTTGGTGTTTTTTCCTGGGGCAGCTTCTACGTGCACAGATAAATGTGAGGAATGGTAAATGATAATGGCCTCTTCTCTAATAATTTTTGTTTTGTCTCTTAGTTTCCATCAGTGCTGAACAGTCACGGCCCATTTACTCTGTCTGGACTGGATGGACCCTCTACCCCAGGCCCTTTTTCCCCAGATCTCCAGAAGACATAGCACACGAACTCATGGAAGGGACACGTTGGCAAGCAAGGGGAAGATAGGACACTTCTATTTAACTGTGTTTTTTAAAACGAGCAGTTTATAATTCCACAGAGATTATCAACAATCATAGTTTTTGCCATTCCCAAATAAAATGCCTTTTTTTGCAAAATCCCCTTTTTTGAAGACTGAGGGTGGGAATGTATATGCAAACGCCTTAATAGGAGCTGAAGCTCCAGTCTCTTCTCTTCCCTCCTTGGCTTGGAAGACTTCACTGCGGTTAAAGGGAGTTTCGGCTGGTCGTGCAGGAGCCGAACCTGCACTGATTGCAGTAAAACATACCGGAGAAGTCTTTTCTCTGTGACTCTTGGAAAAACCCTTCTCCTCTTCCGCTTCCTGCGCTTGGCAAGAAGAAATCTAATCACGATCGAAGCTGGCATTCGAGGAAAAGCTTGGGAAGCGGGTGTTTGCGTCGGCTTTGCCTTGGAGTCTGATAACTTCTGCAGCAACGAAAGAGCCTGCGTCTTTTCTGCTGTAAAAACATCTTGTCTTTTTGCAGGGAGAGTTTTTCAAGGAACGTTCTGTGATTGCGTTACTGAGACGCAGACGATTTTTGAAAGGCGTTGTACGCCAACAGTCCGGCCTCTCCGAGAAGGGGTCTGGCTGCCTTCTGGATACTTCCCTGCCGCGCCTCCAGTGAAGAGGCAAGGAGACGAGGGGTGGGATGAGTTCCTTTCAGTTCTCAGAAAATCTGAATGCTGAAGTCCAAACATTTCTTGTGTCAGAGACCTGTTACAGCTGCGGCCTCACTGCTGGAAGATCAGCGGGATGGAGGATGTTCCATGATGTTTTTCAGCGTGTGTCTGCGCTTGGTGAGGTTCCTGCCTGATGCTCAAGTTCCAGACTCGAATGGTGGGCAAGAACACGAACGCTCGAGCATTAATGTTACTGCTCTTTTCCCACATTTGAAGTTGAGAAGCTCCTCTTCTTACCAGCTCTTATCTCAAGTTTTGCATTAGCTCCGTTTTTTTTTTTGATGTGAGGAAGCACTTGGACCCAAAGCAAGCTTGGCTCGGTGTGCGCAGCTGGCTGAGGGAGGTCCCACGGCGTGTCCACCTTTCTGTAAATTTGTGCTTGCGTTGCTTTTCTTGGCGGCCGTGCGTGCATGGATTCATACGAGATCAGTTTCCAGAACCATCTGAAATGCAGATGAAATCAATTTTGTGGCTAGATTTTTAAGCTCGGGAGGCCTTTTAAGAGAACAGAGGACTGAAATAAGAGAGACTTTCCTTTCCCAGCTACTTCGAGGCTGGGGGTCTTGCTCTGCTGGTGCTGGGTGCTGTGCCCCTCCGTGCTGGGCATCTGCGGTCAGGCAGCAGCTTCTGTTCGCTGCCGAGTTGGTGGCACAAGATAATCTCCGTAACGTACCCACTGGGAAACAGGTGGAGACTTCTCTCTTTCCTTTGGCATCTTCCCTGGCCGTCTTTCAAGTTTTAACGACCAGAGTAAGACAGTCCCTTTACAGCAAGAGGTGCTGGCAGTGCATGCTGTACATACCGCCCCTCTCCTACAGATAAAGCGGCAAACTCCAGCTTTCCAGAGTTTCCCTTCGGCCGCTTTCGCAGACTCTGAATTCACTTTAGAGCGTGTGACGACACCTGCCGCTTCACTCCCCGCAGCGACGTTACCTTTCTAGATTCTAACGTCAAAAGACGAAAACCACTTCACGCGTTCCCGACGCGGCACCCGAGACGGGTGGGTGTAACGAAAGTTGCTTTTTGGGCATTGTTCATCCAGAAACTCCCCTGCCCTCTGCGAGAAAAGCGTTTTTGCCTCCTTTAGATAGCAGAGAGGGAGCTCATGGAGTGATCGAGCCTCCTGTTTGCTTACGGCAGAGGCGTTGACACCGGCTCGCGGTTTAGACATCAGCAGATACAGGATAAAAGTTCCTGCGCCAGCGGCTCTTAAAATGACAATGTGCAATATTGACCCTTTTATTATTTTTTTTTTTGTCTTTAAATGCAGAAAGCGAGCTGCAGATCGTAATTAAGAGCGAGCACCTGGAATTTTCTGGTTTGCGTGACGGCTCCTGAGTCTGCTCTAGAAAATATATATAGCTATATATAAATAGCAGCACTTTTAACGGCAGTTTGAGGTTGCTCGATTTTACGGCCGCCGAGGGTGTGGACTTGAGAGCAACGTTGCAGACCAGGATTAGAATTTTAAAAATAATTAATGAGCACTAAAGACTTGCAATTTTAATTGCTTCCCTTCCCTCGTCCCCTATGGAGAAAAGCCAAGTTTATTTGTTTCAAGGTTGTGTGTGTGTGCGCACACGTGCACTTAAATCTTTCGTGGACTGTCTCACTCGCAGCGTGGGTATGCGAGAGAACCAAACGCTGACGTAGTAGCTTCTGGGTTGTGCTTGGCCTGCTTTCACGCTCTTCTCCAAGCAGCTTTAGAGGATTGCACTGCCATATGTTTTACCTTCGGGAACGCCTTCCTCGGAAAAGTTCATAGGGAAACGGATGGGTGGGTTTGGAGCTGGTGACATCCAGTTTCCCGACGGCACGGAGAAGACAATTGCTTTTGCTTCTGAGCACCTGCCTAGGGAAATATTAGTCCTGCCCTGGGCTCTGCTCCCGGGAGGCACTCGGGGAAGCAAGGTGAGGAGCGGGGAGGAGGTGGAAGAGGAGGGCTTGCTCGCCTTTTCTCCATTGCAACTTTCAGGTCACTTAAGGTAATTTTATCTTGTATATATGCTGCCTCATCGAACACACCTCTACTAACTCGTCCGGAGCTGCCGGCTGTTTCGGAGCACATTCCTGACAGAGCCCAGCGTCGCTGTCAGTGTCGCTGTGATTTCTCGGAGCCTGGTTCTGCGAGTGGCTGGTACTTTTCGCTAGCTCGCTTCAAGGAGCCGTTTGCAGCTCGGTGCAGCTTGTTTTTAATTTAGTGTAGGGCCAGCTGGGGTTAATATAGACTCTCTTTTTTAATTATCACATTAGCAGTCTGTAGTATGGGTATAGTACTGCGTCGGTTTAAAAAAAAAAAACCTGCAGCATTACAGAAACGTTTTATGACGTTACAGTTTGTGTTGCCGAAGTAACCACGGTGTTGCTGAATGCTCGTTAACGTTCGCATCGGTTAATTCATAGGTGGTGGTAGAATTAGACTGGATGAGCATGGAAGCTGAACATCTTGTCTTGCTTCTGGAACTCTCTTTACGTGTTGCTGCTGCTGCGTAGTCCTGCAGAGCTGGGAAGCTTGCGACGCTGCCGCCGTGTGCGCTGTGTCTGGCTTTGTTTGAGGTTCCTGACCTGTCAGGGTGCCGCTAGCAGCGTGTGCTGCCGGCAGAAACAACCTATGGAAAGCAGAAATGTGTGAATAACACCCTGCGGTCGTAGAGCTCTAATTGGTCTGTCCTACCTGTTTTCAGAGAATGTGATCCTGGTGATGAAGGTGGTGGAGGGAAGGGTTTCTTTTTTGTTTCTTAACAGCATCGTCAGTCTAGGTCCTCGTTAGGGAAATGGCTCTTCAACAGTGACGGCTGAATGTAACTCCTATGCACTGGCTTTGGCACGGCCAAATTGCATTTTGCAATAGGTCAGGGAGGAATAAAGTTCCTTGAATTTAAGAATTCGTTGTTTTACCTTAGAGCATCCTAGGACTTCAATATCCATGCAATCTTTGGTGTAACGGAGCACGTGCTGTAATAGAAAAGGCTTCGGCTGGTTTGTTTGGGATAATTTCTCCCTCCGAGAACGTTTTCAAACCTCAGATATCTAGCAGATAGATTTTTGGGGGTTTATAGCATTCATTTTAGCCCCAGGGAAGGCTGCTTATGTGCATATCTGCCTGTGCACACCTTTTCAAAACACACTTTGATGCATGAACGTCAGATTCCCTCACGCCTTCTACTTCGATGTGAGAACTCGTGCAGGTTGAGGCGGGACGCGAGAGCTGACCCAGCATGTTGCTGCAGTTCCTCAGGTGAGCACCAGTGCAGAGTTCTGATCCGCTTCTGTAGCTTTTTTTATTAGCTCTGCAGTCAGAACCCGCAGTCCCGACAGCGTGTTGGCTGCCCCTGGCTTCTTCACGTATCTTTTAATTACCTTTTGCTATGGTTCTGTTGCATTTTTGCTTGTACTCATTCACTAGCCAATTTCTCTTCCAATTTTTAATGCTTATTTGTTTACAAGACACATCTCAGTGTTGTATCAAGAGGCTATCTTGGTATTGTCAGCTATGAAAATCAGCTACGTCAGTAGTCAAAGTTGACAGGTAGTTTATAACTTGATGTTTGAGTTTTAGGCGTCCATAACAATTTTGTTCTGTTCCGTTCCTCAGTCCTGCCGTGTAAGAAACCTTCTGGCCTCAGGTCCCGGGTATGGAGAGTTTATTTTGGCTTTAATGATCACGGAGCGTGACATTGCAAACAAACAGCCCCGGTCCCACAGGGTCTTAGAAGTTGAAAAATCCATTCGAATTGCAATCACGTGGCTTAGAAGCTATTGGGGATGTTTTAATGAGGTATAGGATGTCTTGCTGAAACAGGAATTTTGATGGTTTGCTTTGAATTTAATTCAACAGCCATTGGCAAACGGCTCTGATTTATTCTGAACAGTATTAGCCAACCTGCTTCGTGTGGGAGCCTTCGGCTGCCACCAGCGAGCCGAGCGGTGGTTAGTGTGGGACACGCTGAAGTGGATCCGCTGAGAGCGGAGGCTGTCAGAGGGAAGATCAAAAGGCAGAAGGCGGCGATGATGTTTTACACGCTCCTTCAGGGCTCTTTCTGTGCAGGGCTGTGCCTTGGATCGACATCTGTCGACACGTCATTCCGCTGCGTTCGCACGGGCTCGGCAGGAGCCCTGCTTAACAGCTGATTCGGGGCAGAGAGGGAGTTTGGAAAACAGACCCAGATCTTCTTTTTTTTTTCATAGCCTGCTTGTAGCTGTAGGACCTGCCCCAGGTGCCACGAAGCCGCAGCAGCGCTGCCGTGTTTCTGTGACCCGTGTTCATCATCAACCGAGCTCCTGTTGAAATCCCTGATTGTCCTACTGCCACCTAAACGCAGAGAGGTTGAGCTTTGAGTTTGGACCTCGAACTGAGGAGCATTCTTGCCTTTGCACGAAGAAAGGAAAAGATCGGAGAATACGTTCACTGCAAATCCTTGATTCTTTTTGAAGGATGCAGCTTTGCTGACTGTAACCATGCTTTGCAGAGCCCCGTGCCCTGCAAGGTAAGAATGCTGGGTAGGACCTAGTGGTTCTACCTGAACGCATACGCCAATCTGTTTCGGATTGCAGGATGCCTGTTTCCTTGAAGTTACGCTACAAAAAATACGTAAAACTAACTAGAATTGAATTCTGTTTGCCCCTTCCCGAAGAACGCAGTAGAAGGCACTGCAGAGCTGTTCTAGATATCTGATAAAATGTGCGCGTTGGGAGCTGAGAACTTGGCTTTACCTGTGAGGGAGCTGGAATCGCTCCCTCCGTGTGAACGTGTGCACACGCTGCCCTGGGGAATGTGTGTTCCCCTCGTCGGCCGCGTCCAGGTGGGTACGAGGACTTAGTGTGTGCGCTCAGAGCAAACTCCTCACTGCGCAGTTGCCGCTTTGACCCGTTTTGCACAAACTCGTGAGGGCTGTCAGGGCATTTCTTCATTTTTTTAGCACTCAAATCAATTGTACCACGGTGGGGTGGGGTTGGCAGTGTCGGGTTTATGGTTGGATTTGATGATCTTAAAGGTCTTTTCCAACCTAAAACAATTCTGTGGACTAATTAGTTGCCAAAGGTTATTTTTAACTGCATCTTTGACGTCGTCGTATGCCACGTCCTCTAAAAGAAGTGTCTTAATTGTGTCTTTGATTCGTTTTGTGTTCAGGAAACAAAAGGTTGGACTTTTCCTATAGTTCAAGCATTTTTCTTCTCTGTTGAGACGATGCGTTGCAGAAGGTTTTCATCTCAAATTCGGGGGTTTGGCAGGGGGGGCAACAGGTTCGTGAGGGACCTCGGGAAGACGGGGCTCTTGGAACGGAGACACGGAACGAGCTGTAGGCAGCGAGGAGAGGGGAGGAGAGGTTGGAGCCCATTTCACCCTGAGCAGCACACGCAGCAGTGCTGTACTCATAACTGGAAGCTGTTTATTAACTTTTTTTTTTTGTTTGGGGGTTTTTTCCATTTTTTTTGACCACAGGAAGGCTTTGAGGACGGCCTCTGCATGGTTCCTAGTGCGTGCGGTGTGCGGGGTTTGTGGGGGGGGAAGTTTTTCCAATACCTGAGTTTGCTCTAGGCTCCTTGAGATGTGTTGTGGGTTTTTTGGTTTTTTTTTGGCTCTAGCATGTCTTAAACCTTCAGGCTTGGAAACCGCTTCATAGAATTGCGTTGGCTCTTTTTGTTCCGCCGTTGTTCAGTTGCACAGAGTTTTCTATATATGACGTGCTAGTTTTAACGTTGATTCTCTGTGAACAGGGTTGAGATTATTCCTTGTAGTTAAAAAAAAAAAAAAAGAAAAAAAGAAAAAAGCTGTATTCTAAAACTCCCTTTAAAAAAATCTCGTTTGTATTCTGTTGCAGTGTTACCAGATGGCCTTACGTACGTCACAGTGTTTGTGATAAGTACAGTAGCACATTTAATGCTTATTCCCCCCCTCCCCTCTCTGTTTTTATAGCTGAGAAGTGTATTCTTATTAATAGGTGAATAAAGGGAAAATCCTAGCAACGTGCACGGTGAGGAGGGTGGTTGTCTCCTCTGGTGACAGCTGGAATTAATCCGGGACTGAACCGACTCTGAATAGGGATTGTCGACCGGCGTGAGACTTAAGTCTTGGGAATTCTGGGAATCTGTGAGCGAAAGACGTGTGCCAGAAGGCTGCAAATCCGCTGGCTTCGATGTAGTGGGTCTGATTGATAGACAGTGGCTGAGGGATGTGGTTTAGTGTTTGATAGGAACGGTTGGACTCGATGATCCGATGGGTCTCGTCCAGCCTGGTGATTCTGTGATTCTACGATTCTCTCTGCTCTCTGCAGCACGTTGGCTCAGACAGAGTCGGGGAGGGGGAGCTGAAGCACAATTTTCTGGGGAGCTTCAGCACCCTCATCAGCCGTGGCCGTTGTCGTGCTGTTTTATTTTTTAAAGTGCGCATCTGTTTTGGAAAGCGGCTTTCTGACGCCTTCAGTGTTTACTCCTCAATTGAACTTTTTTCGATTCACCTGGGTTCTTCGCAGACCGGCGAGACGACGCCTGCGGCGTTTCTCTCGCCATCTCTGCTTGGGGCAGAGCGGGCAGGCGGTCGCCTCCGGTAACTCGACTCTCAACTCTGGAACAGATCCTGCTTTACTTTCCTGTCATTTTAACGGAGGTAAAAATTACATTGAAAGCAGAGAGAACGTTTTCAGTTGCTCTTTCCAGAACAGAGCTGCATTTTGTATGCACATATAAATAAATATATATATATAGTACCGAGTCAAGAGACAAAGCAAGTCATGATGTAGTGAGTGTCTGACTTCCTACACTGGAGACTTTTTTTTCTAGACCCAATCTTTTTTTTTGAGACGACTTGTAATCTCACACCGCTTTGGTGCTCTCTGTACAGTTGGGTCAGCTCGCCTGGAAGAGAATAGCTTCTCAGTCTGAACTTTCTTTGAAAAAATAAAACCTTATAAGAGTATCTTAATGCCATTGTGGTTTTTTTTTTTTTAAAAAAAATGCTGGTATGTAATGCAAGTACGTAAATAACCAAAGTTTTCAGTAATTGTTCAGTGTTACTAAATTTGCTTTTGTTTAACCTTCCGAGATAACATACGAGGAAGACCTTCAGCGTGTTGATATTGTTATATTTTTAAAAAAAAAGTCTGATCGACTCGATTATCGCAGATATGCAGTTATTTAAACACATTTCAGGTTCGAATGCGATTCGGAAGCGAAGCGCGAAGATGCGAAACTCGCTTTGGAGGAAGAGCACTTGTAACGACCCTTCGAAGCGAGAGGAGCCGCTCTCAAAGCGTGGGGCGCGTCGGCGGTCGTTAAGTCAGGCATAACGAAGGTCTTTCCTGAGAAATCAGGTGACTTTTTTATCGCTTCGATTTTTGTGCAAAAAAAAAAGAAAAATTTTAAAAAAAGAAAAAATCAATGTATCGCAATCTTTTTTTTAAAAACGGGGCGGGAATAGTTAAAGAAAACTATTTTATGTAAGAACTGACAGAGGGATTCGCTTTGTATAACGCAAGCTGGCTTTAAAAAAAAAAAAAAGCATTGTAGCAAATTATTCAAGTCAATCATATGTTAATAGTTATGTGCAACCAGACATGCAAAACAATTGTATTTTTTTAAATAAATATTTTTAACAAAGCTTCTGATCTTTTGACTGCTTTATTTTATTTTATTTTTTTTTTCAGTAGCGGGAATAGAAAGTTACAGCTGTGAGGCAGCTGCAAGAGTGAGGGAGCTCATCAGACCCTGAGCTAAGCTCGAACATTGCCAGCGGCGCAAGCTCCTCACGTCCCGCGTGGATGGAGACAGATGGAGCTGCTGGTGCTGCACGGGCTGTTTGGCACGTTAGGTACCGCTCTGTTCTGGTGAAAAATCTCCGGGGAGCAGTTCTGTTCTATATACGGCACTGCTAGCAAAGCAGCTTTGAGTTAGCAAGTACGTTTTTCCCAAAAGAAATGTTATTCTGGCAGTAGCGTTGAGCTAGGTATTATCGGTTGGACTCGATGATCCGATGGGTCTCTTCCAACCTGGTGATTCTGTGATCAGAGAAGAGCGATGAAGCTGGTGAAAGGGCTGGAGAACAAGTCTTATGAGGAACGGCTGAGAGAGCTGGGGGTGTTTATCCTGGAGAAGAGGAGGCTGAGGGGAGACCTCATTGCTCTCTACAACTCCCTGAGAGGAGGTTGTGGAGAGGGGAGGGAGCTGGGCTCTTCTCCCAAGGGACAGGGGACAGGATGAGAGGGAATGGCCTCAAGCTCCACCAGGAGAGGGTCAGGCTGGACATTAGGAATAATTTTCCCAGAAAGGGTGATTGGGCAGTGTCAGAGACTGCCCAGGGAGGGGGTTGAGTCCCCTTCCCTGGAGGGGTTTAAGGTGTGGGTGGACGAGGTGCTGAGGAACACGGTTTAGTGTTTGATAGGAATGGTTGGACTCAGTGATCCGGTGGGTCTCTTCCAACCTGGTGATTCCGTGATCAGTGTGTAATTCAATGATTCTATCATCTGCAAGGACATAATTTTTGGTTTTTATTAGCTCACAGTCCCTGGTGTGACGTGTACACAATCTAAGTAGAGTTCTTTCCAAACAAATTCTCTCCTTGTATTGTTTGATGCTCATTTCCTGAGGGAAATGGTTTAGTGTTTGATAGGAGTGGTTGGACTCGATGATCCGATGGGTCTCTTCCAACCTGGTGATTCTATGATTCCTCTGTCAGGGATGGAGAAAATGTTGTCATGGTGGGAGGGGTACAGTTAGTGACAGGTGGGTGGGTTTTGCTGCAGATGGGGTTGCACGGCTGTGCTTCAGTCGTTCTGGGTTGCTCAAGGAGAGGAACACTGGCATCCCGTGGTGCTAGAGAAGAATTACAGCATGGACTGCGCTGGCTGTGAGGCCCGTGGAGGAGTCAAGCCCAAAATTCAATGGCTTTTGCCTTCATCCTGCACTCACCTGATGTGCACTCAGCTTTAGGAACACAAAGTCATAGAATCATAGAATCACCAGGTTGGAAGAGACCCACTGGATCATCGAGTCCAACCATTCCCATCAATCACTAACCCATGTCCCTCAGCACCTCGTCCACCCGCACCTTAAACCCCTCCAGTCAATTCACCAAGTCTACTTTTTTGTGAGTTTTCCTACAGAACTGCTCTGGGGAGCTTGTGAAGATACTTTATGGAATTTAAGTCCTACTGCTTGCATAGAAAAGGTAAAACCAATTGACACTATGAGGATGGGGAGGCCCTGGCCCAGGTTGCCCAGAGCAGGGGTGGTTGCCCCATCCCTGGAGGGGTTCAAGGCCAGGTTGGATGGGGCTGGGATCACCTTGATCCAGTGGGAGGTGCCCCTGGTTGGAACTGGATGGGCTTTGAGGTCCCTTCCAACCCAAACTTGTATGATTCTATGATTTTTTTGAGTCTTAAAGCCAGAAATGGTGAAGATAGAGCCAATTGCTAGTCCTGTCCAGCAACACCTTGAGCTACCCCAGTCCAGTCACGCTGCCGATGTAGCAATCAATCACCTTTAATTAAACACTGCTTTATATACACACGTACATATGTACATTCACATACAGCAGTTAAAGCAAAAGGTACATGTCCAATCAATCACTGAAGAAACAAACTGATGGATGGAGCTTCACACCCTCCTCCAGTTCCTTTCCTCAGAGCCGGGAACGGAGCATGCGTGGGTGACGCGAGTACCTTGCAGAAGGCACCTGGAATGGGAAATATTGCACGGACGAAGCAGCTGGAGGCTCGCTCCCAAAATCCCTCTGGTGGAGCTTCGACTGGAAGCTAGAGCTAAAACCACCCTCAGAGACTGTAGCAGCTAAACTAGTGACTTGAAGCGAAACGATCCCTCGCGACTCATTCCTGACTGAAAAAAAAAAAAAAATAAAAAAAAAAAAGCTAATGATTTTAATAATCGAGGCCCTAGCATGCGGAATAAGACAGTGTCGTAGTGATACTGTGTTAGATATAAGAATCAACTGTGCAAATATAGATCGGTCCTGCTCCCGCTGTGCGCTCGGTGGGTTCGGGTTGTGTCAGTTTTCCCCTCGGAGGTGGCAGTGGTGCACAAAAAAAACGACTCCAAATCCAGGATTGTGCTGTAAATCTTAAGGCCTTCTGTACTTTACAGGCCGGAATTAAAATCTGTTAAAAGTTCCGGGGCTGAGCCAGGAGATATTCAGTCTTATAAATAAGGAACAAAGAGAACTTCTTCCTCCCCACCCTCTATCCTGAATAGGCAAGAAAGTTGATTTGCAGGAGTAACTGTTCTCCCCCCCGTCTCTGCCGCAGGGACACGGGGTCAGTCCAAGGCTTATAATCATCTTTTTTGGTACAGGTGAGATGGGGCAGCTTGTGCTTTGCCGGACGCAGTGTTTCAGGATGTTTTCCTTGATTTTTTTTCACCCAATCTAATGTGCTTTTGATTGCAGCAAACTTGCATGATTCGGTCATTAAGTGTGAAATCATCCTTCCTAGTAAACGCTTCATCGTGTGGTGGTTTATTGCTGGTCTAGGGCTCGGCTGCTTCCTTAGCGCTGATACTGTCCGGTGTCGTCTGTCACTGCTGGTTTATCGGGCGAGGCATCGTCTATACCTGAGAAATGAAGAGTATTTCATCAAATTTCATCTACTGAGTTTTAATGGAATGTGCATGAGCTCTCCCGCACACGGATGTTGCTTTTCTATCACCCACCACACCAGCTTGTCTATCTTTGCTGAGCACGGGAGGTTCAGGCTCGACATAAGGAAAAAATTTTTCACGTAAAGGGTAATTGGGCAGTGTCAGAGGCTGCCCAGGGAGGGGGTTGAGTCCCCTTCCCTGGAGGTGTTTAAGGCACGGGTGGACGAGGTGCTGAGGGACATGGGTTAGAGATAGATGGGAATGGCTGGACTCGATGATCCTGTGGGTCTNAGAAGAGCCCAGCTCCCTCCTCTCCACAACATCCTCTCAGGTAGTTGCAGAGAGCAATGAGGTCTCCCCTCAGCCTCCTCTTCTCCAGGATAAACACCCCCAGCTCTCTCAGCCACTCCTCATCAGGCCTGTTCTCCAGCCCCTTCACCAGCTTCATTGCTCTTCTCTGGACTCGCTCCACAGCCTCAACAACCTTTTTGTGTGAGGGGCCCAGGACTGAACACAATATTCAAGGATTTAGATGATTTAGATGAGATCTTAGGGAGAAATATTTTGCTGTGGAGTGGGGAGGCCCAGAGCAGTGGTGGCTGCCCCATCCCTGGAGGGGTGCAAGGCCAGGTTGGATGGGGCTGGGAGCCCCTGATCCAGTGGGAGGTGTCCCTGCCCATAGCAGGGGTGGAACTGGATGGGCTCTGAGGTCCCTTCCATGACTCAAACCATTCCATGACTCTATGATTTTATCCTGCTGGCTCTGCTGGAGCACGGTCGTGCTTTCCCAGCCAGCATCCTACGTGCTTCACGGTTGCTGCATGATCTGCAGCCCCTTCCTACTTTCTCCCCTCACTACTCCAGCAGAAAAGAAAGCAAACCCCAAATCGTGGCTGTTAAGGCTTTGCGGGTAAGTCAAAGCAGGAAAACAGAGCAGGAAAATAAATATTCCCTTGGGTTTTGCCCGAGCACTGCGCCCTGGTTGTGTATCGATACCTGCGCCCCTCTCTCGTTACAAAGCAGGGCTGAGCGCTGGTGCTTTCTCACCTGAGGAGGGCTTGGGGTACATCCTGTGGAAAAACAGGAGGAAAAGGTAGAAGGTGAAGGCCAAGCATCCGAAGATCATCCCGCAGACCAGGAAACTGTAGCTGCCCCGATCGTGTATTATCTGCGATCAGAGGGAAAGAAAAAGGGAGCAGACGTCATCCTAGCACTCAAACACCGCATCAGCATTCAGTAGAGCTTTAGGATTTGACAGCTCGAGGGTAATAAATACAGTGTTTTTTTTCCCAGCAGCTGTCCAGAACCGTGACTAAGGTTTCTGTTTAAAAGTTCCAGTCAGCTCCTGGCGTGCCTTGTCTGCACTCACCGATCCCACCAGCAACTGTAGGACCATCTCCCCAATTCCAGCTCCGGTCACCAGCACAGTTGTGGCACAGCCTGCAAAGAAACAGTGCGAGGGATGTTGGCAGGGAATGAGTGAAACCACCAGCAGGATCAGCCTGTAGCTTCTTGGATGAGGTACTGAGGGGCATGGTTTAGAGATTGGTGGGAAGGTTGGACTCGATGATCCAGTGGGTCTCTTCCAACCTGGTGATTCTGTGATTCTTTAAACTGCTCTTTCACAGATCTCTCCATACACGATTGACAAATCTTAATCTATGTTCTCATCTAGTGTTGGGAATGCCTCTTCTAACCTGCACTGGTGCAGAAAGGTCAAGGATTAAACTCAAAACCCATCTCCTGATGTCATTTCTCTGTTGTTGCTGAGATTTTTATTCTTCTGTATCGCTGCTCCAGAGCAGAGGATGGCAGAGACAGCCTGGAAGAGCTGGCCAGGCTCTAGGATTTTCAGTTCACTGATAACCTGGACGTTATCAAAACCAGCTCCCTGCAAGCCCCTAAAGTGGATGTTCCTGCCAGTCCCTGAGAGCTCTAAAGCTGCAGGAAACTTAAGAACCAGCCTGGATCCCTGTCTGTGGACGTTACTTGTGCAACAAAGCTGGCAGGCTGGGTTTCATAGAATCACTAAGGCTGGAAAAGCTCCTCTAAGCTCATCCAGTCCAACCTCAAGGTGCTGACAACCATGTCCCCATGCAGCATGGCCACACATTTTGTGAATGCCTTGAGTGATGGAGACTCCACCACTGCCCCGGGCAGCCTCTGCCAGGGCTTCACCACTCTTTCAGCAAGGAAATTGTATTCCAAAGCAGATTTTTTTCTTCCGGGCATCCCCGAAAAGGGAAATTGTTGCTACGTGTGGTGGTGTCTGAACTTTCAGAGCCTGCCAGGCCTCCCTGCTCACCTTTGTACTGCAGGACGTCCTCGGTGTAGGCGAGCATGCTGGGGAAAGTGCTGCTGAGGAAGAGCCCCAGCGACGCCGTCCCCACGAACAAGAAGACAACGCTGTAGGAGAAAATCAGGAGCAGGAGGAAGGTTATCAGGACTCCAACCTGCGAACGACACACACAGTGGGGTCAGTGGGAAGGTAGGTGCTGAGGTGCCGTGGGCGCTGGGTTTGGGGTTTTTATTTGTAGAATGCAGTTCTGGGAAAAAAAAAAAATTAAACTAAACAATGATCCCAATCCCTGAAAAACTGAAGTAACGAGCCAATCAAAGTCCATCTGCCTTTGCAGTGACGAATTTGGTACTTAAAGTGTATGTGATTCTTCAGTCTTAGCTTCATTAGAGAGACTTAAGAGTAAAGCTGAAAAAATACTTTTTTCTCTGCAGCTTTAAATACAACCGTGCTGCTGCTGCCGTAACGTGTATATCGTTCAGTCACTAAAGATTTAACTCGATAACTGCTCAGAAATCAGTCACAATGAAATTTAAACAAGCTTGTCCTCCCCTCTGGCTTGCTGGAGCCTACAAGGAACAGCAAAAGGGATCCAAGATGCTGAGAGTCAGCAGAGGGAGCTCTGCAACAGCAACTCCAGGAATGTTTTCTCAGTTATTTAGGCCCTGATTGTGGGTTTGTGCATAGACAGGAGCAATTTGGATTCTAACTAAGTGGAATTCCAGCTGCGGTTCGCTATAACGCTGCATCATCCCATCACTTGTCACTCAGGAGAAGAGCCCAGCACCCACCTCCCCACAATCTCCTTTCTGGGAGCTGCAGAGAGCGATGAGGCCTCCCCTCAGCCTCCTCTTCTCCAGCCTAAAGAGCCTCAGATCCCTCAGCTGCTCCTCATAACCCTCGTTCTCCAGCCCCTTCCCCAGCTTTGTTACCCCAAACGCCGAGAAAGGTCCGTTCCGTTCATCAAACCCCACACCAGGCAACACCTTGGAGGCGAGAAGAAGAAAAAGTCGGTGAAACCAGCCTTACCACGTTGATGAAAACCATCGTTGCCGGCTTCATGCGGTAGGACACGGGGATGGAGATGAGCCTGCCCAGCGTGATGAAGCCCCAGAAGAGGCTGGGCAGGTAGCCGGCCACTTTGTGCACTACGGAGAGCGGCTCCTCCACTGCGTAGCTGTAAACGAAGCCCGAGTACTCTCCCTGCAGGGAAAGCAGAACGGCACGTCGGCGCTGTGGGGATCGATTTTGCAGGCTTTGCAGCTTCAGCTTCAACCCGTTCCTCAAATATTCCTGCTGTTGCGATAGCGCCGGAGAGCCCGGCTATGGATTGGCTACCAAACCCCAATGGATCTCGTTCCCGAGGGTTCGCAGCTGGAGACAGGCTTCCACCAGAAGCAGAACACAGGACTTAAGCTCTCCTAAGAGGGCAAGACTAACAGCCCCGTGCAGGTGAAATGCACGCTAGGCTCTTATCTGTCGAGATTCCCTCTTCTTTAGGTGTTGTCTTGTCCTTCTGGAATTGCACCCTCCTCTCCCGTGTCACATGAAGAACCTGGAGCTGATCATCCTCGAAGACGGAGGCTCTGGGATGTTCCCCTATCCGACACCTGCTTTGTGTAACCCCCCTTTGTCTTTCAGGACCCTGTTTAACACCCGAGTGAGACCCAGCAGTGTTTTACCGTGAGGGGAACGGGGACAGAGCTGCTGAAAGGAAAAGAACAGTAACTCGACAGCCAAGACGGAGCCTTCATTGACCAGAGAGAAGTGCTACACCCTGCGAACCCCGTGTGCCTGCTGGCCATGAACATGCTGCCAGGCCCCTGTGGAAAGACCATCCCCATGTGCACTCGTCTTGGATTTTATGGGGTCAGGAGGCCTGTCAAACAGCGACCCACCGATTCTTATGGAATAAAAACCAAGCTGTTCTTGCCTCTTGGCTGAAGGGAGAAGAGACCTCCACTGCATCCAAGGAGACAACATCCCAACTCCAGCTCTAAACTGCCTAGGTGAGCAGCAGGAGCCATCTAGGTGCGACAACACGGAGCCTCGGAGAAGCCGTAAAACCCTCCCAAGAAGCAGGGGACATACCAGCCTGATGACAATTAGCTTTGAACGAGCTACCTTGGGAGCCTGGCAGCTACGCCGAGGATCTGTGCTGGGTCTGGGCTGTCGCGAGCAACTTGGAAGGAAGAAAGCCAGGCAGCTTTGCTCAGACAAGATCCCTCTGTCAGCTGAACTCACCACAATCCCATCAGTCATGAAGAGGACAAGAGCCCCGGTGACGTGGACCGCGAAGTAGGCGTAAGAAGCCCCTCGGAAGTTTTTGCTTTGGCAGCAGCTAAATAAGTCGTCGTGACCTGGCGAGAAACAATGCAAAGCAAACTTAGCTGGAACATCCTCCTGGGGGCTGGGTGGCTGCCAGCCCGCGACGGGGATTTGGTTTGTGCTCAGCTGCAAGGCAGGTTCCCGGAGGACGGGTGCACGATGCGGGGAGCTGCTCATCTCTGCTGGCACCACCTCTTTCTCTACCTCCCTATAAACCTTCAGAAGGGAGACAAGTGCGCTTAGGGGTCGCTGCCCACAGACCGGGATCCCAGCTCTCCAGAGTATCTGCTACTTCTCTTATTGCAGCTGCTTCTTTTCTCATTTGGGAACTGGCCCTTCTCTTAGAGTCAGTAGAAACAAGCCCCTTTGACCATAGCACTCGTGCTCAGAGCCCTTCTCTTAGAGTCAGTAGAAACAAGCCCCTTTGACCACAGCACTTGTGTTCAGAGCCCCTCGTCCCCGGTGCCAGCACAGTCCTGCCCAGGAGAGCTCACGTCCCTTCGATAAATGGTTTTTAACAAAACAAACCAGCTTCAGGAAAGAGGGTGATAAACACAACTTGTGTTGCCTCCTCTGAAGCAACAGCCTGGCAAAGCTGGGGGGGTCAGGACCCCAAGAATTCCCAACTCTCCTGTCCTCGTGCTTCTATCCCATCGCTCCGGGGAGCGCAAAGGGCTGGTGTTAAGGTAAAAAGCACTTGGAGTCTCGTGCAGGCAAGACAGCTGCTCTTGTGCAGCCGAGATGAAATTCTCACTGATTCTATGGGGAAGGAGGGATCTTGCCAGCAGAGACGTGGTTTTCAAAGATCCCAGCAGCCACCACGCAGCCCGCCTGCTCCTCTGAGGGTCAGTCCCAACTGCCTTTAAGAGGGAGGTGGAGAGCTGAAGGCCGTGAAGCTCTAATGGGTTGAGGAAAGGACCCATCAGCATCTCAGCTAGGGGAGACGCTCTCAGATGAGCACAGCCTTAGCAGCCACCAGAGAACCCACACCGCTAGGGACACGTATGATCGTTCCCCGCAGCACCCACCGCATCTCTTACTGCCTTCAAGCATTCCCTGGAATTTCGGTTTATCGTTCAGCTAAAGCCACCTCTTCTGCAACAACGCTAAACCCTCCTCCGACAGCTGTAAAACAGGATTAATTCTGAGCTTCCCCGTTTAGCTGGGGAATTTACTTTGACACATTCCTCTCGGGTGGCACAGAACAATGTCATTATTGTCCCCAAACCAGGGCGTAGCCACAAGTTCGAGACCAAACTGTCGCAGGAGTTCGACTTTTCCTCCTCAAACGAGGGCACCGTCCTTATTTCTTTCAGATTTAGGAAAAAAAGAATCAGCGTTCTGCAGCGGGATGACCGCTTCTAAACTGAGCAGTCAGTGGAGCTCAAACCCTGACACAAAACCAGATGGAAATGAAGGGGCAGAACATCCACGTCGGCTTAAATGACTTGGGAGCCCGGGTTTAATTTCAGAGCAGCTCGGAGAAAAGCAGCCTGGAGTCCCAGCAGCAGGATATTAATCTGTTCAGGGGTTACGGTCTCATCTAATTCCAGGGCAACTGCAAACGAAATTGTCTGTTTGGATTGTCCGGGTGCTTCTGGGTTACATTCAGAAATAGGTTTTGGAAAGGTCTCCTCCTTAGACAATAGCAATGGATCTCACATTAAACTCAGAGACACCTAATTATGTTTTTTTTTCTCCCCTTGCTCACCCTTCGTTCCTCCAAACCCCCCAAAAAGGTGCCTCCAGCTCACCTCCAGCCCCATGGGGTTTCTGCACCGTGGTGGAGAGATCGTCCTTCTCCGCCGGCCGCGTTTCCATCGCCAGCTCGTCGGCCGAGAGCAGCGGGTGGCTGCTGCTGCTGAAACACGGCACCATCTGCTCCTTGTAGAGCAAGAAAAACACCGCGATGGGGACGGGCAGCTGGGGAGGAAAAGAGAAGGGCAGGTAAAGTCTTGCTCAAAATGCAGTCCAGGTCCCCTAATCTCAAAGGGCTTTTAGGAAGCTGCTCTCAGCATCCACAATAGATGCGCCTGAGTTGACCTCCAAGAGCATCCTCGCACCGCTCTGACCTCAGAGCAAGGACAGGGGCTGCCAGCGGGGTAAGGAGCCACTGCGGGAGGGATGGAGGCTTCCTAGGAGAGCTGGTGGGGAGGGGAAAAACGTTGAGAGCCAAGACTCCCCCATCCAGAGCATCTCCTGCCTTTCCCAGGTGGATGGAGGCCAGAGACACTGGAACAGAAGGCACCGAACTACAAGCCTCATGACGCACCACACTTGCCCTTCAAAACCAAAACATTCTGGTTTCCAAGCATTTGGCCACTTCTGTTCGAAGAACAACCATAAAATAAAGTAGCTTTTTGCCTACGGAGAGCAGAGTTTTAATGAGACGTGCGGCTGAAACACTCTGCGAGGGAAGAGCAGGCTGCTTCGCGAGCCGCTTTGCCCATCTCCAGCCATTAGCTGAGGTTGCTCAGCATCTCGTAAGAGATGAGTTTGTGGTTCCCAGGCCAACAATTCCAGCACCGCAACAGCCGATCCGCCCCGTGCAGCCTCCGCTGAGAGACTCGGGGCTGAAGAGCCTCCAGCCATCGTCCTCCTGCCTCTGTCACTGCCTTAGTCACCCTGGGATGTTGCTGCACAGGTTCTCAGCGCGTNATGACCCTTTCCGTAAAAAACTTCCTCCTAATCTCTAGCCTAAATCTCCCCTGGTGGAGCTTGAGGCCATTCCCTCTTGTCCTGTCCCCTGTCACTTGGGAGAAGAGCCCAGCTCCCTCCTCTCCACAACCTCCCTTCAGGTAGTTGCAGAGAGCAATGAGATCTCCCCTCAGCCTCCTCCAGGCTAAACACCCCCAGCTCTCTCAGCTGCTCCTCTTCTTCTCCAGCCCCTTCACTGGCTCAACCCTGCAGTCTCAGCCCCTCAGCATCGCGCTCCCTCACTGTCCTACGCGTGGGGACCAGCCTACACCCTCGCACGCACCCACAACTCTGCGGTGCCTCCAACCCTGGAGGGACTTGCTTTTCTTTTATTGAGAAAAAAAAACCCAGAGGGAAGCAAACAAAGCTGGGTCTGCCCCTTGCCGGCCTTCCCTTCTCCTCCCACCACAACCTCAGTTTATTCTGGAATAAACTGAGGGAGAAAGCCAGGAAATCCTAAGTGACAGTCACTCTCCAGCCTCCCAGCGCCTGTTTTCTACACGTCTGTGAGCGAGCGTGAGCTCCTGCTCCAAACTTCCTGCCCTTTTGTTGGCTGGTGGCAGGACTGAAACGTATGGAGAATTCCCTCCCCTTCCCCGGCTCCCCCACCTCTCTCGTCTAAATTCATTTCTGAGGCCTTCATTGTTCTGGGAACAATGGGAGTGGGAACAGTTAGTTCGATCCCATGGAAGAAAAAAAAAAATGCGTTTGCTTGATAGTTCTAATCCTTCCGGAGGTCAGGACCAGATTTTATTCTTCTGAATTGCAGATTTTGCAAAAAAAAAAAAAACTAAAAACCAAACCCAGCCCATGCACAGGGACTGGCCATGGAGATAAGGACTCTGGGAGCTTCCAGCCTCGAGGAGCACTCGCTGCCTATGGAGAAAAGGGCTTTGGAGTCCCCAAATTCCCAGTCAAGCCCTGAGTGCATCCCCACTCCCCAGATCCTCCAGGCTGCATCCTCCTCTTGTCCCCCCCCAGCTCTCCCTCCTGAGCAAACAGAGATTTGAGTGCGATAACCGTTTGCTCACGGCCTTTTTTTTCCCCAGGAAAACTGCTTCACCTTGTTCCGAGGAAGGTTTTGCCATTTCCAAGAGGAGAGGGGGCAGTCGAGCATCCCGCTGGGAGCCTGGAGGGGCTGAAGGGATCGGCTGAAAGAGCTGGGGGTGTTTATCCTGGAGAAGAGGAGGCTGAGGGGAGACCTCATTGCTCTCTGCAACTACCTGAGAGGAGGTTGTGGAGAGGAGGGAGCTGGGCTCTTCTCCCAAGGGACAGGGGACAGGATGAGAGGGAATGGCCTCAAGCTCCACCAGGGGAGGTTCAGGTTGGACATTAGGAAAAAAATTTTCACCGAAAGGGTCATTGGGCACTGGCAGAGGGAATTGAGTCCCCTTCCCTGGAGGGGTTTAAGGGACGGGTGGACGAGGTGCTGAGGGACACGGGTTAGTGACTGATGGGAATGGTTGGACTCGATGATCTGGTGGGTCTCTTCCAACCCGGTGATTCTGTGATTCTGTGATTCTAAGGGTGAAGCAGCCCCAGCACTCGCTGAATTACCAGGGCTGCTCCCCTCCCTCTGGCAGCTCGTACCCATTCTTCTAAACTCAACCAGTTGCTGCATCACGCAGTTAAGCGTGGGCAGAACCCAGACTCCTTCCCTCCCGTTTCTATTTCGGTCTCTCCCCCCCAGGAACGCGGGACCGTTCCCTGCTATTGTATCCAGGCTACTTTTAAGCAACCTAAGCACAATGGAGTGTCCCACACTTCCCCTGGGAAACCACCTTCCGGACAAACACATCCCTCTAGGAGGAACATTTTCCTGATTTCCAGCCCCTTGGAACGAGCCGCGTGATGAAATTTCCGTTCTGTGGGAAACCGAATTTTTAAAAGATGTTTTTGTTCCAAATCTGGATGAAAAGCCAATTTTTTTATTTTTTTTTCACTTGGAATGAAAAATTTTGGCCGGGGGATCATCCAAGCGCTTCATTTCGATAATGTCGAACCAGTTAATTGTACTAAAGCAAAAACATTTTGCTTCAGCAACATCAAAACAACTTATTCCATCAGCTTCGCACATTGCGCTGGTGCCAAAGTTAAACGGAGACGTTTCCACTTTAAACAAAGCAAGAAATCGGAATGAATCATCGCAGCTTGTGTCTTGTCAGAACACACACAGCCCTGCGAAAACCGGGATGGAAATGTGGGGTTTGACCCTTTTATAACAAAATCGCTGGCCCCGGTTTCCGTTTCTCTCGCTTACTCATTTCATCCACCTCGCCGGGGTTTTAAATAACCATCAGCATCGTCCTTCTGTGACGCCGACACCTTAAAGAAGAGTCAGCAGTTTCGGAGCTGAGCTGCTCAGCATCTCCAGCTGGGTTATTGAGTTTAAGGAAGAGAGTTTGGGTTGTTGAGCCTGGGGAAGGAGAGGGGAAGGAGAGGGGAAGGAGAGGGGAAGGAGAGGGGAAGGAGAGGGGAAGGAGAGGGG
>WAAB01002938.1:0-25280 GCA_013389865.1 Piaya cayana | reverse complement strand
AAAATATCCAAAAAAAAAAAAAAAAAAAAAAAAAAAAAAAAAAAAAAAAAAAAAAAAAAAGAGAAGGGTAACCAAATAAATGAAACAACTTCAGTAGAAAATCAAGTTAAATACACTAGTAATTTTTTATTTCGTAAAGAGAGCAGGGTTATGAACAGCTGTTTTGTTTCTATTCCTGTATAAGTACTAGGTGATAAGAAATGCAATTAGATTCAAAAGTAATGTAAAGAAATAGAACATATAGTTAAACTCTGAAAAGATTTTGCTGCTGAATGTTGTGGTAAAATCAATGGTTCTTTGGTAAATGCCTGTCTGATTTGTTGAAGAAAAGTTGACTGTGCTGAGGAATAGGAAGACAGCTCTAATGCAGTAATCATAATTTACCAGAGACTAGAATTTCCACAGTATGACAAAATACTTTCACCTGTCTATTTATGGCCACTAGACACTGCTGGAGACAGGATATTAGCCTAGTTATAGACTTTGATTTAATCTAGAGTGATACTTCTAAAACTTCAGGTTAATGAATGGATAAGGAAATTGAACAGAGCGAATGGATAAAAAGGAGAGAAATAAGTGAATGAAAGTAATAGAACAATGAAAAATCATGGATCATGGAATGGGGAACAGTGAAGGATGAAGAAGGAACAAGAGTGCAGTGATGGAGAAGAGAAAGGGGAATAAAATATGACAAATAATAG
This sequence comes from Piaya cayana, assembly GCA_013389865.1. Lineage (NCBI taxonomy): Eukaryota > Metazoa > Chordata > Aves > Cuculiformes > Coccyzidae > Piaya > Piaya cayana. The sequence goes on along the minus strand of WAAB01002938.1, from coordinate 24,579 downwards.
AAACATCCTTCAGCACTCATGAGCTCAGACTGAAAGAAATGCAGAGAAGGGCTGTGAGGGTAAGCAGGAGGACAGAGTCATGCATTATTGGAAGAGAAAAACAAAAAAGTTCCAGTTCCACCAATCTAACTGAAAATTGAGAAGAGATATGACCACTTCACATAAATATGTTCATATACATCAGGAACATAAACTGAAGGACAATGCCATCATGAGAATGAATAGGGGTGAGGTAACCATGAATAGATCAGTCAAAATTCAGTCAGCAGAGAAGTAAGGCTGCGAAACAGTCCTTGAGGAGGAACAATTGAGGTTGTTTTCAAAATTATTATAAAACACTGTGACATGTTAAAACAGGAGACTAGAATCAATAAATCCAGTGGTCTGTTATAGTTCTAGGTCTCATGTTTTAAATGCCATAAGAAATTTTGAGGGAAAATATTTAAGACTTGTCTCAGTTTTTTGTCTAGGATGGGTTTATGCATCTCTGTACAACTTATCAGTAAATTCATAGAGTGCAAAGCTTGCAGGAACCATTTAGTGTTCAGTTTGATGTCATGTCACCACAGGCCCTTAAATTGCCCTCAGCTAACTCCCTCTTGAGTGCAATAAACTATCTGTGTCAAAAACACATCCTCCAGGTAGGTATCTGTGTTCAACTAAAAGAATTCAAAAGAATGGAAGTCCACCACTGCCTTCAGAGCTTTGTCCATTTGGATGACCATTTGCATGGTTAAACAATTTCTAATCTAAATTTCCATGGCTTTAGTTTTTTACTAGGCTATTCTCCATGACATTAAAATCACCTCAGGAACTGATAGTTTCTACCTGTGAAAGTACTTCCACTATAGAATCAAGGTAAGTCAAATCTTCTTGCAAAGATAAAAAAGACTAAGCTAGACCGCATCTTGTATGTAATTTTCTCTAGCCCACAAATACTGCTTAACCATCTCTTCTATTATATATAGTTTCATATATATATTATATCTTTGCTGCTTTTTCAGCAGTCTTCTTGAAATATGGATACCAGAGTCATTTGCACAATTTCAGGACCAGCCTTCTGTGCTGGAGTTTATATTTTGGAATGCAGACCCGACAAACCTGGGTCAGTGTCAGAGTTCAATATCCTGACGAACTTGTTTTAGCTATTCCACATATGAAGAATTTAAAGCTTAACATGAAATTTACTTACTTTAACCTCTTTGATTGTTACATGGGATTTTGATTTCTCAAGAGGATACAGCAAGGTATCTAAATCATGACACAATTTCATATAAACACAGTATAGCAGTTGCAAGGTATAGTTGGATCACAGTACTAATATAATTAGATTATTGCTTAAAAATAAGTGAATTGCATGAGCCAAACAAAACCTGGACCTGATGAAATGGCAGATGGACAGGAGTCATAATGGTGGTTCTGTGAGACAAGACCATTTAGTCAAGAAAGGTGAAAGGGAAATGTTAGGGGACTATGCTATAGATCAGGACTACATAAGGCAACCTCAAGTCCAAAATAAGAGTACATCTTAAAGTAAGAGTTTGTGTTAGCAAGGAATACAATAACAGCTGAGATTGATACTGGAAGGCAAGAGGGAAAGAGAGAGTTTACTGGAGATAGCCCCAGTTTGAAAGTTATGAACAAAGTAATGAGAAGCTAAAGAAGGAAGATCTAGGATACCAGCAAAAATATATGCTTCCTCCCCTAAATGTGTCTTTTTAGATTACAGAGTTGCTGGCAAAGGAACAGCCTGGAAGAATGATAAAAATTCCTACCCAATAGAAGGAGGACAGGAGGCACTTGCAGGTCTCTTCTGTTTCTCATATTTCTATTGTCTTGGTTCTGTTCAATGTGTTCATGTCCCATGTGACCATGCTATGTTAAAACTGAAATGCAATGATAAAACTAGGTGTCTCTAATTTCATAAAGTGTATCAGACTTATAATATATTAAGAACTTCATGTTCCAATTTACCTTAATGTATTGCAGAGTTATTACCAAAACATATTACTTTATTGAGAAGCTTGTGGTTTTTTCTTCATCTTGCTGCATTTTTAGAAGATCTGCTTATTTTATTTGTTGTTCAAATAAAGTAATGAAATCAAATAAGGAGTAAGTTCTACATAATGGATAAAAACTTGTCTGTGGAAGAATATCACATGCTAAAATAGTATCAGAAACTCAGCCCAAATACAGATGGAAAGTATTTTTCTCTGAATATGTGACTATGGAAATAGATGTGATCCATATACCAGATGTTCAACTTTTTAAAAAGGCAAATTCCTTGTGGCTGATTCTATTTTTGCTTCAGTAAATACTATTTTTCTCTGTACTTGAATCAGTACACTAGATGATGTCTTAAATATAGTAAACTAAACTATATAAAGCAGTAAACAAACATGCATACATGTAACTTCACTTAAAAACAAAATAACCAGAAGACAATATGGTCTATTTCTAGTTGTACATCTTTAGTCATAGGAATTTTTACAGACTCCACAGAAGAAATGCAGTTTAATGGTTTGTTGTATTAACAAGGTGATGGAAGTCTGCTATTGCGGAATACGGTGGATTGCTGAAAGCACAGCAATATTGAGCAGTGCTGGGTATGTGGACTAAGGAAAGAAGGACTTTGACTAGATAGTACTACAGTGCTTTTATCAACCAGTGTACCAGGCTTCAATCATCAGAAAGATAAACAATCCAAATGGTGAATTTTTAAGAAACCTGGAGCAATTATAATAACAGAGAGAGCCTTGAAATGTTGCTGCTTTGTATATTTGAAGACTGTGAGGGGGATTTACAGGGAGTAAAAATAGGGTTTTTTTCTTCTCTTCATTTAGTTTGTTCCTCTTCCTCATTTTTCTCATTCTTTGTCCACCTTTACTCATTTTCATAAGTAGTTTGCTCTGGTTTTAGTGTGCCAATTCACCAAATTAAGCCCCACTTACTGGACTGCAACAAGTAGCTGGTTACACCACCAACTGGACTCATTTCCAGTTCCTTGGACCAACCCTGCTCACAGTGCAGCTATGCAAGCCCCAGCAACAGCAGCAGAGAGAGAGGAAAGGAGCAGCCATAAGGAGGAAGGTGGTGTCACTCCCTGCCTCTGTAGCACATGCTGTCAACTAGCACACATGTACACAGACAGATACAGCTGCCCAGGTGTCTGTGCACCAAGCGTCCAAGGCCCTGCTCTAATATGGCACAGCTGCATCATCTGGATTTAGACTGCTCAGAAAGAGATGTGTATATACATGTAAGAAAGTAAACATTACAGATAGTTACAGGATTGTTGAGACAGCATCAGCAGTAGTTCAGTATTTCAAGGTTGAAATAACTAACATGGAAATATGCAAGATCTAAAAGAAGAAAGTAAAACAAAGTTAGATTAATCAGGATGGTCAGTCTAGTCAGGACCTCACTGTGTTGATCACTGGGTCATCAAGTGGATTTGTCAGAGTATCCAGTTTTGGCTGGAGCTAGTGTATGACAGCAACTCAGCAGCAACCACTTTCCAGCAAGGAAACTCCTCCTCTCTTGTCATGCCAGCAAAGACTCTTCAGACACCTCATCAGGGTGGTAAGCATGGTCAAATTTAGCAAAATAGCTCATCAAATGCTGGTATCTTTGGTGTGTGTATTAGCCAGTAAACACCTGCTTTACACTTTTTTCTTGCTTACAGAATCGCTTTGCACTGGGCTAAGGATCCAGAATAGACCAACTCAAAAAGAGGCCATAACAAAGGATGAGAAACAGCATCTTTTTGCAGCAGTGGAGGTTGCACCATGTCAACTTGTTGCATAGCTATGGCTCAGTCTGTGACACTACTTAAATGAATGCGTGTTTATCTGAAAACGTAAGGAATCAGTTGCTGTGGTGCAACATGGATACCAGCATTGAGATGTGACTCTACCTATAACCCAGAATTGCAAGTAAAGGAGTTATATAAGGTGAAGATATTACTATATTTCTTAATTAATTAAAAAATGTATTTTCTAATATCAGATTTCAGTTTTCTCCACCTTGTATTGATGACTTAGTGTTTTATCCTGCCAAAGTCTAACTGTTGAAGATAAAAAAAACACTGAATACATATATATAAAAAATAAATTTCTGCCAAAATATTTCTTACTGAGAAGTTCTGGGATTATAGTAGATGGTAATTTATGTGGCTCTGTCAAATAAGTAGTGCCCAATTTGGTACAATCTGTATACAAACAATTTTCTTCCATTGATTACATTTGCAGTTGTTCACAGTGTATAAGCTCAATGTTAGCACAGCAAGATCTTTTCGCTGTTATTTACCACAACATCAGCCTTGGTTATTCTTCCTTGGAAAACTTTATATTAATTAGAGATAATCAAGTATCATCACTGATTCGTGTCTCTCCCTGTCTTTTCATAGAAGAAATTCTACCCCTTGAGTCTGTAATTTTGTACAAAAAGAACAGAGCTAACCGATACTATCACATTTAGGGTAGTAACAGCTTCGCAAGGAAAAAAAATACAGTCTCAGGATATTTCAATACCCTTTTCTAGATCTTCTTATCTTCATTCTAGGCATGGGTCAACAGGCAGCTGTAGTATAGATGAGTGTGGGTGCAGTATCAAAAATGAGAAACTTTTTGCTCACAGATAGCTTTGCAGTAATTGGGTACCTAAATGCCTCCTTTCTTCTTGCTTCTTTTCTCTTCCTCACCAACAGGATACTTACTGTGATGCTATTAATCTTTTATGTCTAGAGTTCATATTTGCTAGAAACCTCCTGTTGAAAGCTGAGATATGTTGCTAACTGCTGCACTGGGGGGAGGTGAGGAAGTCCACATAAGATCATCATCTTCCTTTAAGACTGTACAAGACTTTGATGATACAGATACACTTCAGAGCATCCCAATGGAGCTAGACTGCTACAGACACCAAGGAAAGATCAGAGGGTCCAAGGACCAGCATGTTATGTAGAAACTGCCTCCAGAGGGAACTGGTCCAGAGAATAAAAGCCAAAGAATGTGAGTATTATACACACAGCGCTAGCTGTCTTCAGGTCTCTGTGAAGGCCTTGGCTAATTTTGTCCAGAGTGTATTGTATGGAGCCTTTATCCCTCATATTCCCCTTCCATCATATAAAAAATGCACTTTTTCCTCATATCATTGTCAGAATTTTTCAGTTTGCCACTTGTAATTCTTCCTTGACAATCTCGTATCTCTGAGTGAGGATAGATATGAGTGACACTAACTCATTGTACCCAGCTTTATGAACTTCTCAAAACCGGCACGTTGTGACAATTTATATCACTATGGGTGACTGAATAGATGAAGGTAATGCATTCCTGTCATTGTCTTGGTGCACAGTGGTAAATTGTATGTCGGTTACACAAGCAGGACTCTTACCTGTGAAGGATGTCAACCCTGTCATTGGATCAAGTATCTTTAAGTGTAGAGGTGTTAATAGAAATATTTCTTCCAGATCCTAAGGAAAGATTTTACTTATTTAACCTCCCTGTATGGTCTGAATTGGATTCTAATGCATTGGGCTGTGAAAATATATTTATAATTGTTCAGGGATTTTTTTTAAAAAAGAGCATAGAAAGGGCATAAAGCTTAGAAAAGGGTTCATTTGGCTGATACTGCATGGGATAGAACAGTGTCTAAAACCCTACACAAGCCAGAGAGATAAAAGTGAAGACTACACAGCTCTGCACGAGGAAGTGAAATATCTAGGACAATTATGTAAAATTCCTTGATAGAAAGTATAAGTGGAAGATAAAAAAAATGATAACAAAATCATCATTTCCTGGCACTTCATACAAAACGTAGTAAATTGCTTCTTCTCAGTATGAAATGAATCTTATTTTTTGAGAATTTCATTCTGATAATCTGCAAGGAAGTGGTAGGGAAATATTTTGATGTTAGGGAAAGAATTTTTTTACCTGAGGTAGAATGCTCTTTTTTTTGGTTCTGAGCATTCTCTGGTATGTAAAGCATTCAGAGAAAAATTAATAAGCAAAATAATTTTAGATGAAATTATCTAAATATTTTGTGGTTTGTGTTTATTTGCTTTACTGAACATGCTTAGATACAAAGAAAGTTTCTGTTCTTCCCTGGAAGTCATGAGATACCATTAGAATATTTCAGAAAGAAAGAGGGAAAGTAAACTATTTATTTCAGAGGCACCAGGATACTCATTTGGGAAGCTAAAGATCCAAATTCAAGCTATTGTTTTAAACCTAGCAATTTTGCCTTTACAAGAGAAGTATGATAGGCACCACTCTAAACACTGTCTTATACTGAGGTGAGAAACTTCCTCTTTCATTAGGGACGTAGGATACACTGACATGAAGCATTTCACAGGATTAGTAACAGAAAACACAAATTGGGGAAAAAAGTGAGAATATATACAATTGTATTACTGACCTTTTCTACCCAGGTAAGGGTTCAGTCCACAGCCAAAAAGTGACATGAATCCAAGCTCTTCTACACAATGTATTTCAGGATATATTTTTGAATGATATATATAAATTTGAGAAACTATTCCCAGAAAAACTAACAGAAACTATGCCTCCAATTCTGCTGCATTGCTTTGAAGGTCTTGGTCACTGAATTTGTCAAAAAATCCCAACCCAAGAATGTTTGAGTAATTTGCAAAGAAACTAAATTACTATCACAAGCTCATTTTCAAAATTAAGAAGAAAAATTGGATAGAGTCTTTGGATAAAGTTTTCTATTAATCCTAATCTTGAGTAATAGAAGTTTCTAGCAAAGTTTTGAGATTTTTATAAAATTAATTTTTATTGATTTCAAAATATGGGTCAAAACCGGGTAAATTTAANCTGAATTTGTCAAAAAATCCCAACACAAGAATGTTTGAGTCATTTGCAAAGAAACTACATTACAATCACAAACTCATTTTCAAAGTTGAGAAGAAAAATTGGATGAAGTTTTTGGGTAAAGATTTCTATTAATCCTAATCTTGAGTAATAGAAGTTTCTAGCAAAGTTTTGAGATTTTTATAAAATTAATTTTTATTGATTTCAAAATATGGGTCAAAACCGGGTAAATTTAAAGACCAGTGACATCAACACCTGTTTCCCTATAGAGACAGATCTTCTCTCATTGCTATCATTCTTATGTCTATTCTGCATAATTTTTTTTCACAGTATGTAATTATTTTACAAATAAAACACATCCAAAATATCTGGGAAACAAATACAATTTCAGCAGAATAAAAGCTCACGTACAAATGCTCCAGAAACTAAAACATTGCCATATGAGAAACCCCTAAGAAAAATCTCTTTTCAACATTAGCAGATACCAGAGAAAGATTTGAACAAACTCTGTCATTTACCCAGTGCTCAAGTCCTTGACCTCAACAATTCTTATAATTACTTGAGTTAAGGTTACAACATTACGATTACTTCAGTTAATCCACTCAGTTAGATAAAACATATGAGGACAATTAATGTGTCATCTCTCTTCAAGTGAAAATTTTCATTACTTTCATCAATATTATTGCTTTTTTAGGTTAAAATAACTTCTTGCATATGGAAGTACTACTTGTGTTGTCCCAGATGAGTAATTTAAGTTTTCTGTCTAATTATCTTCTTTTACTGACCTTTACCACACCTCTTTTCTACATTATACCTGACATCCCTCTGCTAATGAAGAAGATTAATAATTTGAAGGAGTTTGGGTATGTCACCTCAGTAAGTCATTTTTTTGCTGACTTAGCACAATGTATGCTGAATTACTACTTTCACATGCTCACTCAAATCCAGACAAATGAACAGAAGCATATTTTGAACATTCATCATTTTTCTAGCAAGCTTCAGCCACATGAGAAATTGTTTAGCCTGCACAGAAGGGTTACAATTAATTTTTATATATTTGGTTAAGCTCAACAAACCCTTGCTTCACAGCATAACGTGGCCACCTATACATTTAAGAAATAGTTAACGTACTTACAAGAGGGATGCAAAATATAAAAATGGTCAGCCTTTCATCTTTGCCTAGTAGTGTCATTTACAGCAAGTTATAGCAAGGTTTTATTTGCCCTTGAAAGCATTAGTGTCCCCTCCACTAGACACGGCACTTTTGAAACCAAAATGAAGAGCAACATTGGGAAGATCATGATATATCAAGGAAAAATATACTGATACAAAGGTCAGATATGATAGACTATTTTCCTTGGCTGAAACGTCAAAATGGTTTGGGCTTTTTTTACTGGATATTTATATGTTTTCTTTTCTGAAAATGTACATATCTTATTTATGATTGTAGCTTCCATCATATAGTCTGTAAAAAAAGCCACTCATCTTGTTGAGTCATATCTATTCCTTGCTTTTGTGGTTGCTTCTATAAATACAGCTAAATGCATGTTAACTTTGCACCTTAACAGGAGTTACAAACAAATGTCATGGTGGTACATCAAATAAGCAAAACTCATATGATGCGTTATAGTGGGTTCTGATGGAAATGACACTTATGTGTTCAATTTTAGCTCAAACTGCTATGTGCAGAATAAAGAGGAAGAAGACAGAAAAGAGAAGCAAGGTTGAAGGTCATTGCATGCTGAGAAGAAGCAAAAAACATCTCCAAACCAAGGACATGGTTGGTTTTTTTTTCCTTGGGAATATTCTTCCAATGATAGAACTGTGCAATGATCTTTCACCTGAATCTCAACACGGACTGTGGTGTAACCCAGGCAACAGAAATAAACTCCCTACACAGCACAAGGTTTTGCTTGCTCTGATAGTAGTGACTATGCTGTAGCTGTGGGGTAGAACACTTGACTAGTAGGAAGGGGATGATTTTGACCATGAAGGACAGGAAGGAGGCAAAAAGGGAGATGAGATCAACAAAACTCAGTAATACATATTTTCTCTGCAAGAGTTCTCTCTTTATATACCTACCACCCCAGGACAGTTCTTCGCATGGCCCATAATTTCACTGTAAATCCTCACATCCTCAGAACTTTTCTCCAGGCTGCTGAAGATTTTACACCAACCAATACCTTCCCAACAGGCTGGTGTCCTCCAGGTGCTCTTTTATTATCCCCAGTGTGTAGCACAGCAGAAGTCTAAATGGAAACAGGAAGAGGCAGCATCCCCCTTTCCAAGTCACTGCCACATTGCTAAGTTGCTATAACACTGCCAATTTTAGCAGCATGAAATGGAGCAAAAAATAAATTCCACATATATACAAATTTAGCTTTTGCTGTCTGTAAGTTACAGCCTACTCCTTCTTAAAAATAACCAGGCTTTCACTGTTGTTAAGGGTCAATACACCTTTCTTTTTGCAGAACAGTTGTTGAGGTAAAACTTGCAATCTGCTTTCAATCTTCCCAGATGCCACATCTCAAAGTAACATGGAATTTATAAGCAATGTAAAATGCTCAACATTTTCAGAACATTGAATATTTCTTATTATAAACTGCATAAGAGTTAAAATTGCTTCACCGAAGGCCAAGTGTATCAGTTCCTTAGAGACTAAATAAATGACACAGACAGGTTAGACAGATCCGTTGTCAGGATTAATTAATGGGCTTGATTCTTCTTTCATGATATATTTATACAGTTTCTATTCATTGTAGTTGTTAACCATTTCCCCTTACACCTATTAAAATGAGCATTGACGTAAGAACTCAATGGCAATTTTATTTAGGGACTAGGGAGAGAAAAAAGAGAGTTATTCTGAGCTCAGCAAGAGCCAAGAGACACTATCCTGAATGGGACAAGTTTGTGCTGTCATGTCTGGAGCAATGCTTTGTATGTCTAGAGATAGCATCCTATAGCTAAAGGTGATCCTATAGCAAATAAAAACCAGTCATATGACTATGAGGTGTGCTATGGATACTATTCATTATGTTATCCATACCCTGTGTGCTCCAGTATTTCTCAATGGCCCTGACAAGCCCCATCATGGGTCTTCACCCCTGTGTGCTCAGGGGCTCCATTTCACTTCAGTTCTGCTTGTGCCTAGCCATGGATCTGAATATTTCAGCAAAAGCATTTGCATCTGACCATCTTTTCCAGTGGAAAAATGTGAAAGCAAGGGCAGAAAAATCTGCAGGACTTGGCTCACAGACTTACTGCTTCAAGGAAAGTAGATCAAGGGAGTTTATTATCTTTACAGACAACTGCTTTTTAAAGATATACAGGAGGAGGCTGGACTAGGACTATGAAGAGGTTGCAAGGACTTTATCTTCTAGAAAATAAGTATCAGTGAGGTAAACAGACTTTAAGACATTCACTGTTAGTCCTGCACCACTTTACCTGTGGCAGCAGGAGACTTCCTGATACTATTCTTTCTAGATTTTGTTCCTAAGTCTTAAATAAGAAGATGCAGGGTGAAGCCTAATGGCACTAAAGTAGAGATTAATTTATATAAATTTTTAAATCTTCTGTTTCAGTAGTGTATTAGAAGCCAGAAACTAATGTCACATTCTGCATATCTGCCCCTAACCAGCTGAGGAAAATAGTGTGGGGGTTCTTATTTGCACTTTGTTACTGGTGCTTTGCTACTGTTCTGTTGTTCAGTGCAATAGCAGGCTCAGTCTGAAAAAGATTTTACCATGTTGTGTCCCATAAAATCTAAAAGCCAGAGTTCCTGCTCTAGAATTGATATATTCAAAACCTCAAATCTGACAAGGACACAATGTAAACATCACAACAAGTCTAGAGGCAGAAGTATTAAAATTCCACTTACCTTTCACTGAAATCATGTTTAATTAACAGCAATTCAGTTATTTGCTAGGAATCAGCTTGCAAATTAAGACAAGGTGTATGAAAAGCTAGCAGAAATACTAATTATATATATATTGCTCATATCACTTCCCCAGATTATAAATCTTCATAGTGGTGTTTGCTCCCAAATTCAGTTCCAATTGGTCTTTTTTCATTGTCTGTAGTAATACTGCCTTGTTTATTGCTATAAATGTATCACCATTTTCCTGTTCACTGAGATGAAATTGCACCTTTTTTTTGTTGCTGCTACTTCACAGAAATATGAAACACAAATGAGTTACACATCATCAAACCTCACATTTTTCTTCTGTGTTACAACTAGTCATGTTTTCCTACTGGGACATAATTCAACTTGCAGATCCCTCATGAGCCTCCCTCTCTCCTTGACACTTGTCAACAGTCTGTACTCTTGGTGAAGGTGTTCAGTGCAGTATTACACCAACCTGAGACAAGTCCTTGGGAAGTGTCTGTCAATTGGGTGTGTATGATCACTGAAATACAAACTTATACCTTTTTCTAAGCCACTATTCAGAAATGATGACATGAGTCAAAATGTTAAGGCTATACTAGAAATAATTATTAAATCCCTTATATATTAAACAGACAAATCGTACTGTGACATGTTCTGAGTACCCTGATCCTGCAGCGAGCTCAATGAGTGTATGGGGAACCTTGAACTGCTACATTTGCATAGCTGGCTGTAAGATTAAATTTTGAATTACCTGAACTCAGTGAAAATATTCAGCAAGTGACCAAAATGGTGTTTTTCATTTCATTCTCTGAAGCAGGGCCTTCTTCACCATATTTATTACCTGACAAGAAAGGCAGAAATAGGAAGTGTGAAGAATACAGTAAAGGTTAGAAAAAGCAAAGGTAAGATAAGTTACTAATAAAGACTGATGGCTTAAGCAGAAACGTCGCTGATTCTTACAAGTAAGCAAAGGACAAATGCTGGACAGATGATGACAGGCAAGATCATTGCATTTTTGACAGAAAATTAGGACCTTCAAGATTTACGCAATAACTTTTTCTAGGCATGTGATCTCTCCTAAAGTTAGCACAGCATTTCTGAGTTATGTTAGATTGACAGGCACAGAGAAGGAAGTCAACTCGGAAAACAGGAAAAGCAGTCTGGGATTGGGGACCTCAGGCCTAATCTGAAATGACTGAGTCTTGGAGCAAAAGAACCATTTAGTCTCCAAACCTTTTCAACACTTGACCTCTGCTGAAACTGCCAAATAGACATCAATGCCACTTGTAATATCTACCTGTAATGTAGACAACTGTGAGCTGAGAAGTAGCTATCATTCAGCAGCATGCCTCGTAGACAAGCCGTAGAAAAGCTTGTCCAAGCCTCAACTGAAATGTACATTAAGTTCACTTCAATGGGGTTTTTACCTTTTCAAACAAACTAAAAGTTGCTAAATTGAGCATAAGCAAACAGGAAAAAAATGCATCAAACACCTCTGCAAAGAGGAGTAGCCACAGTGGCCTTTAAAATTGAGAAGATACAGATAAAGATGTGATAGACCATTGGAAAAGAAAGGAATCAAAGAGGCAATCAGATCAACATGACCTCAGAGACTGAATTTTACAAGGGACTGGGTGATAGGTGCATTTGGAAAAGTAGCAAGTAAAAAAGGTGATGATGGTCATTGAAGAATATTACGACAGCCTAAATGAGAGATTTGGAATAAAGTGATAAAGTGAGGAAAACTGGAGAAATGTTGAACAAGAAAAAGCAGCTGCACAGGGACATCTCATGGTTGTCTGATGAATATGAGTAAAACACAGCCTCCAAGTTTTGTTGTTCAAAGTTGTTAACTGGAACAGAGACAGAGATAAAGAGAAGCTATGACAGAAATTTAAGGCATTAATGTTTAGTCATACCAAGTTAAAAGAGATGATGACTCATCCCAAGTGAGATACTCGGGATGTCAACATCAGCATTAGAAAATTCATAAATCAGCACAAAGCAGATGAGTATGGATGAACTGTCAGAAATAATGTACTTAGCTTGAGAAACAGAGAGTGAAGGATAATATTTTGGAGTACCTTAGAGACAACCAAAGGAAAGGGATGTCACCAAAATAGTTGATAAAAGAAAAACAGTTACAGGAAAACAAAGTGAAGGGGCTATTGTCGGAAGACAAGTGACCTGCAAGAAGCACCAGCAACCTTGCTAATAACTCTCAAAGAGAAGAAATAAAGTCAGTTCTTCCAAATGAGGTACTGAGGGGCATGGTTTAGAGACTGGTGGGAATGGTTGGACTCGATGATGTGGTGGGTCTCTTCCAACCTGGTGATTCTATGATTCTATGAAATGCAATACCTTTTGACATATTATCAGCTTAGGGCAGTACTCAGAAGTCCAGCAACAGGAGGGCAGCAGAAAATGAGCAATATCCATCTCATCTGAAATCAAGAAAAATGACAGTGTATTTAGGGCTCTAATTTTTGGGCAGAAATGAACATTATAAACAGTAGATATGTACAACACATGTTTAGAGGGGGGAAGTCAGCATGTACACACTGCCTGAGGAACAGGATGGAACATCATATGAAGAGGCTGTACTTAAACTAAAATATTTCTACTTGGTTTTGAATTAAAAAACAGAACTCAGATGAGTTGATTGGTGCTATAGCTCAGTATTTCACAAATTTCACGCAATAAACAGGACCTCTAAAAATATCCATCTATCTATTTCACAGCAATAAATGCAGTTTATGAGTACATGCATCTATTTATATAAAAATATATCCATTTTTTCATTATAAATGATAATGTCAAAGAAAAATAGCTTACAGGTCACAGAAGAGATTTTAACTTGTGGTTATACAGAAGGACAACTAGAAACAAGCCTGGAGTTTTAAAATGAAGGATGCTTGTGGTCTTGAAGCACTTGCAGAGTTGGAAAGAAGCAGAGTGTTCTGTGAAGGGAATCTTAACTATACTAGACCAACATAGTTAAAACCTTGCGTTTCACTCTGCTTGTTGCAGAAAATTACTATTTGCTTCAGAAATGTTTGATAACCACCTTGCCTGAACTCTGCATGGCTCTAGGGCCTTCACAAAGGGTACTTTTTATACTATAGAAAATGAATGCTAAGGGTCATCTGTGACACAAATTCAGCTTTCTGCAGTACTGTGATTAGACATAATTTTGTGCTGGAAAAATCCAGAACAGCCTGTGTACCAGAAACAGTTCCACCTGTCAGGTGTCCTACTATATTATTTGTAACTTCTTGTTACAAATTTTATACATATTTATACCCCGAGTGCCTCTCTCCATATAAATTTGTTCTACCTGTGTTATGTTAAAATAAATTTTTTATCTCAAAAAGTATTCCAAGACTCCTCTGTCTGAAAATAAGCATTTAGTATCTTCCCCATGCTCAATAGAAAAGAATAATACTAAAATTATATAATTCTTCTTAACTGAAAGATAAAAGGACTATGGAACAACTCCACAGGGCTCTCATTGTTAAATGTCTTCAATTTAAATGAACCTTGCCAGTAGCCTCAGTTGGAGCAACAACAAGCCTTCAGTTATTTCTTCTCAGTTAAGGTTTCAATTAAGTTTTATTGGCATATGTACACTTTGCTGAAGTCATCAGTACAGCATGGTAATCAATAATTGTGTAAGTAAGCTGCTATTTTAAAAACACCTTCCTGTCATAACAAATTTGAAATATTCTTAGAGAACAGTCTGTTCATTTGGTATGGCTCTGGAAACAAAAACTCTAGTTGCATCCATCTCTTTATTTTTATTTAATGTGAAATACTTGAACAAAAAAAACATTTCCAAAACCTAAACAATCTCCTATTCCTTATTTTCATTATACTAAAATTAACCTTCACTTTTCAAGATAATTCTTAGAGAATGTAAGCAGTTGCTATTTTATCAAAATCACTGAGCAAAACTAGATTGTTTCAGTATTAAGTTTAGACTACAAAGCCGAGGGAAGATCAACATAAATCTACCCCACAGGGGCTTTGCACAGAATGCTGAGCTTAGACACACTTCATGAAAATTTCTATTCAAGAGACTTACTGTGAATTGTAAACACTGTGTCACAAATCTGCTAGCTTCAGCCTTCAGTCTTGCTTTCTTTTTTGATAGGCCATTCACTAGTGGTTTCAGAAGACAACATATTATTCTCTCATATCTAGTCCAGTTGAAAAGTTAGCTGAGACACAGTATTCTGCATCATTTGGTTTTGAGTCAGTTAATTCATTTAAAGCAACAAAGTCATTTAATGAGCAAATACACCTTGGTATGCATGGGTTAGTCAGTCTGCTACTCAAAAAGCTGTTGTGGCTTGAATGCTAAGGACAGGGTCACTCCAGCATGAAGAAAGGGATAACATTCTTTTCAACTGATCTACTGCAAAGTGTTTATAAAGAATGATTATCTTTCTCTGTAATAAGAAAACAAGAACAAAGCAAGACATTACTTCTGTGAAATGTCTTTGGCTATCTAGGCAATAACGATAACTTTAGGTCAACGTCAAAATAAGGTAAAACCTGCTCCAAGCTTTAAGATTTTGAGACTAAACTCAAATGAGTAATGAAATTTAAAGAATGGGTTGTCATTTTTTACTTCTAAATATACTTCTACAGCTATGTACTTCTATCCTGTAGATAAGAATAATAGGAGGAATGCAGAGAATATCAGAAGAAATCTTCTGTTCTGAATACTGTCAATAAGGTCATAAGTGATGCTCACATCCGATTCATGGTCCAGGCATAAAAAGAGATAAAGTAGCTCAAGATAAATCCCCAGAAACTACTCCACTTGATCACTTCATACAGAAATGAACTAATGGCTTATTTTGCCAAGACGTGCTTGAATCCAGTCACTCTGTCCACCTATCAGTGCTTGACTTTCCCAGGCATCCTAGGACTAGGAAAAACTTTTCTTGGGAATCAGACTAGCTGGCACAAACATGCTTTCATCAGCTTCTTAGCATCAGTAAATGGGGAACATTTCTTTCAGCAACTATGACATGATTAATTGCAAATTGCTATGCTAACAAACATAAATCTAAAAATACCTTCCACTCTAGTGTAAGTAGACTGCTAAGGGCTGACCATCAAAGAAAAATGCAAGATTGTAAAATATGAGATATTTGTCAAGTGCTAGCACTCAGCAAAGAGTTTTGGGACTCTGAGTTTTGGAAAAAAGATCAGAGATCTTTGAATTTCTTACTTTTTTGTCAGTGTGGTCTTTAAGTAAACCAAAAGATTTTAGTATCATCTAATCAGTAGTCATGGGGAAGCTCTATATAACCAGCTATGTCCTGGACAATGCGTATTCATAAATACTTATAGGTCATTGCAGCCTATGAATATCAAATTTTGCCCATTCAGTTCAAGCGTCAAAAGCATTTCAGATACAGAGACAAATTCTTAATTAGACTGACATTTCAGGATATAATTGTGACCACACTGTATGATCTAAATGTGCAGTAAATAAATCAGGGACATGAATTATACTTAAAGAGAGCCTGATATTGATCCAATGCATTTTAACTTAATAAGGTCATAATGCAGAAGCAATACATGCATTCTTGGAAATCTGAGATTCAACATTCTCTAGGATGTGATAATTTAGAGTAATATTTTAAATAAAATATCCAATTACATTTGACTATTCATTCATATTATGTTTAATGAGGCAGGGGAAATGAACATAAACTAAAAGATAATAATGAAATACAGCATTGTATACATTGTATGTGTTATTTTGATTTTAAATGTTTAAACGTGAGTTCAGCCTGAAGCAGAAGGTTTCAGGTATGTGATATTTTCCAGATAAAATATTAATAATAAATATGTCCATTAACTAGACAAATAGAAGTTGTCTTCTATCAAATATTTTTCTATTGGTGTTCTGATTTACCTTAATACTCACTATCTGATTCGCAACCATCCAGTGTTTTGCCTTTCCTTTTTTATTCTTTCAAGTTAATTGCTTGCAAATTAAGTTGTTCTTAACTGATAGTCTAGTTATTTAACAACTAATTTTAACCAGGACTGTGAAAAAAATAATATAAATGAAATCAAATTCATGCTGTCTTCTAAAATAAATCATAAACAGTTTTATTTCACAACAAGGGGGATGATGTACCTGAGAGCTGCCCTTCAGAGAAGGACTCGAGCATGCTAGTTAATGAGAAGCTCCACATGAGCTTCAAAAGAAGCATGGCCAGCAGGGCGGGGGAGGTGATTCTGCCCTTCTGCTCCTCTCTTGTGAGACCTCGTCTGGAGTGTTGTATCCAATTCTGGAATCCTCAACATAAGAAGAATATGGAGCTGTTGGAACGGGTCCAAAGAAGGACTACAAAGGTAATCAGAGAGCTGGAGCACGTTCTGTATGAGGACAAGCTGAGAGAGTTGGGCTTGTTCAGCCTGGAGAAGAGAGAGCTCAGAGGAGATATTACTGTGACCTTCCAGTACTTGAAAGGGGCTACAAGAAAGCTGGAGAGGGACTATTCATAAAGGCTTGTGGTGATAGGATGAGGAGGATTGTGTATAAACTGGAGAGGATCAGATTTAGACTAGAAATTAGGAGGAATTTCTTCGCACTGAGGGTGGTGAGACACTGGCACAAGTTGCCCAGGGAAGCTGCGTCTGCCCCCTCCCTGGAGGTGTTCAAGGCCAGGTTGGATGGGGCCTTGGGCAGCCTGACCTAGTGGGATGTCCCTGCCCATGGCAGAGGGGTTGGAACTAGTTGATCTTTAAGTTTCCTTCCAACCCTAACTATTCAATGATTCTGTGTTCTCATTAACTTCCAAAATTAAAGAAAATTTTAATTAATGCATTTCTTTACACAAAAATATTTTTAGCCATTCCAGAAAACACATCTAATGATTTTCTGTCTCTTCTTTTTTTTTATTTTTTAAATTTTATTTTGAATCTATGTGCTTATTATAAGTAGGCATATGCAATAGCAATGAGACAGTTATCAGCAATGCAGGCTTTTTGTCCCTGGTAAATTCACTCTAATTGCTGATGTGTATTTTCTATCAGCTTTGGTGTGAAATGGACGAGAAGAAGTAAATATATATATATGAATGACACATCCCCATTGACTGCTTGCAGCTGAGAATTGCCACGTGACCCAGAACTCATAACAGTCTTTATGGACCCACCTTTACATGAGGGAGTAGGAGCTTCAGGTATGACCGACACCAGTTTTACAGCAGTTTTTACCCTTCTCCTTACTTCAAAGTACCATATAGAGGAGCGGCTTTGTGGCTTTAGGCTCAAACAGCTGCAAAGTCTTATAAAACAGGATATTACTTCAGTCCTTCACTAGGAATTACTATATGCAGAAGCATTTAGAAAAATCCATATTAAATTTGCCTGTCAGAATATTATGAGTTCTCCCTTTTGCCTCAAATGTTATGAAACTTGGCTTCCAGCATACATTCCTTAAACGCTTTTCTGGCAGATTTCACCTGATGGTTTCTGTGGTGATATTGAAGAATGAGACAGGCTGAATAACTTTAATTTTTCAAATGTGGTGTTAATAAAATTGCCTACCACTGGTCACTATAAAATGTCTCTGGATTTTTCCTTTTGAATTTGCTTAGCTAAATTAATAGCAGCTAAGTTCATGTCCTGATTAATTTTTTCCTGTGCTCACAATTTAATACATTTGCATAAAGCACATGTGGAAACATTGACAAAACTTTCCACAATTTTAATAACCCCTGAGGTCATGATATCATCATTCTAAGAGACTCAGGGGCAGGTGCTAATATTAAATAATCATATTCATACTATATGGGCCACAGATTCATGTTTGGATTAATCTCTCACAGGAAAGCCAAGGAATAGACTTGTGTGATTATTTTTTTTCCCCTTTTATAATACAGATGCAATTTTAAAATATTCTCAGCTACCAGTGAAAGAACACTTGTTTAATTTTGTATCCTTACAAACTTTTAAATATTCATGTCTCAATTTAAGATCAAATACTTCAATTAAGAGAAAAAGCATCATCTGCCTTTTGAATATTCTATTCTTGAAGATTTATTTTTCATTGATCAGCCAGATTAAATAAGAGAACACAGGTAGGAACATTGTTTTTGTTTCTTGGTTTGCCCAGTTCAGATCTCTCCTGCACTCACAGATGCCCCTCATACCTGCCTTATCTCCTTCCTATCCTCTTTCCAACATACACATTCTCTTATTCTGCCTTGTCCCAGTCTTCTCTGTAACCTATTTCCCACTAGTCAGGGAAATTTTTCCTCTCCTTATGTCTTTACACCGATCTCCCTTTTACAAAATTAGTAGCCTTGCTAACTCTGTCACTTCAGTAACAAGTTGGAAATAAAGCACCTGATTGAAAACTTTCAGAAATTTCTATAGGTGAACATCCACTAAAGTTAATAAATGACCATGATTCTTCCAAGCTTATTAGAATAACCTGATTTCTTGCAGAAAATACCATTATTCTGGTACTAGCAGAAGGGGTAAACCATGTTGCATGCTGTATTTTGGAAGTCATCAGCAGAGAATGTGGACTGTAAGACATTGACTTATTTGAAAGTCCCTTTTTTTTTACAAGTTTTAGGGTTAGGATCTTATGCAGTTGAACAAAGAAATTTTAGTTCTATTCAGATAGAAACAATTAATTGATACTTCATAGTAGTGATCACAAGCAATTGCCATTATGATTTTTTTAAGGCAATGATTTTCTATTATATTATCCTAATAGGTAAGTGTTGCAATAATCTAGGGTAAGAAGAAAATGAGAAGTGACCTTGTGTCTTTTTTTCCTGTTGATTTCACCATATCATTGTGCTATGTAAGTAGTTTCCAATTACTCATTGCATTATCTTCTCTCTTGTTCAGAGGCATGCCCTTACATTCAGTGAACTATCATGTCATCTTGTAGTGGTGTTTTCTGCTTTCTCTTATTTACTCTTCCTGCAGATTTGTTATCTCTTCACTGTCTTTCTTTTCAAGAAGGGTCTGACCAACTGAACTTATTATATAAGGCTATCATGTATGTGTCAAAAACATGCTTAAATTAAAGCATTAATGCACTGCTCCTCACCAAAGTGAGGACATCTGTATTGTTAGGCACCCTGACATAGGGAGCTATAAAGTAATAATTATTGTTTGCTTCCTTCAAATCTATACTGTATATAGCTCTTCATCCTTTTGGTTAGGGTTTAGGACAGTCTGTTCACAAAATGACAATTTAATGTACCTTCTGGCTTTTAGTGGAGACACTAATGCAAATCAGCTTCTTCTTGCATAACTGCACTTCTCAGTTTGGCTTACAACAGAATGCATAAATATTACTGGTTATAAAGGTATTAGGTTCGTTATCTCTCCTCTTTCTCAGGTCTCATTAATTGTTCTTTACCCAGCTTTTACTATCTCCTATATAAGCAAGCAGCCTAATGCAGATAGCAGCCTGGAAGTTCCACTTTCTGCTGCTCCCACTCATTAGTCTGGATGCCAAGCCTGTACTATTACACAGTATCAAGTAATTTTCCTAGGTGTTGGAATCAAATTTCTGTAGAGTTACCTTATTAGAATGGTCCCTGGCATATTTTTGATCTGGGTCAACTAGCACACTTCTGAAAAATTCTAGTGTATGGTTCAGGAATTAAAATGGACAAGTGGCTACTCCTAGCACAGAGTTTCAAAGTGGTCACACTGTTTCAAAGACTACATTTCATTAGAAATTTTTTGGAGTCAGGAAGTATACACATTTAATTCACTGCTATGGACATTGCAGATCTGTGGAAAAGTTCAGATCAGACATCAGCGACAAATAGTAAAAGTTTTTGAGCTGAATGATAAAAATGCTGATTATTCTTCAAATTTTCAACTTAGCTGATGACTCATCTCTTTATAGTTGGCCTTGTGACACTCCTCTTTCCACATTATTTCTGTAAGAGCGGGTAGACCATAAGTAATAAAAAGATGTACAAGAGATCCTATTTAGGATGAGTGAAAGAGGTGCAATCATTTTTTCCTGGGCTTATGTGACAATATGTGTTTGTACGAGACATAAGTTTGCCTTTCACCAGGAGACCAGGAATTCAGAGACTGTATGTCTGTTACTTTCCTTTTATGAGAAACTTTCCTATACGCTCTCCGCTAACTTTGAAGGCCAGTGCTTAGATATTTGTCTGTAATTCTTCCTATCTATACCTACTTTTAGATGTTCAGAGTACTAGAGAGAGCAAGAATAGACTAGACCACAGCTGTGCATCAACTATAAACCTTGTGTTCTCTACCTGGCAACTACATACTTGAATAATGGAATCCAGCAATGATTTGTACAGTATAGGTACCAGTTCTACCTTCATTAAAGGTTTGTATTACAGCAATTTATGGATTCTTCTGTTGCAGTGGGAAGGAATGTCTTCAGTTTCATATTTTCTCATCATTGGCTTCCAGAATCAGGAACTACTATCTAACTAACAACAGAAATTTCCAGTCTTGTAATTTCTTCACACCCAGGCTGCAGAGTTTCTGATTGCTCCTTCTCCTGAGAGATGCTGGGCTGATTCATGCTTCCCTAGTTGCTTGTCTGATTTGTTTTATTTTGTTGTTTGGATTTGGTTTTGGGTTGGGTTTGTTTTTCTTTTTTTTGAGGACACAGTGGTATAGGGAAGAGCAGGCTATCTACATAATCATTCATCAGGTTTTCTTTCTTGGACTTTCTGAACTTCTTATTTTATTAGTTCGATGTTTTTCCTAGTTTTGAATATTTTCAGTGTTCATCTGAATGTCTTCCATCATTTAACTGACAGCAGTGATTCAGTGCACATTCACATTCTCTGCCTTACTTGTTGGACACTTCATAACTTGTCTTAGTTCCAGCACATGCTGTTACTTTAAATTAGAGCTGCTACAAGCAATTCAACAATAGACTGGTGGCTGATGAAAAAAAAGCTTCCTCACATTCTTGTAGAATATGATTATGGCTGTTCTTTTATTTTCTGAGTGAGGGAAAATATGCAGACCACTGTGGGAAGAAGGAGGGATCGAGGGGAGAATAAGTTAGAAATAAGCTAGAATCACTCTAAACAAGCTTGATAAATCAAACTACAACAGTATGAAATTCAGTGAATCAGAACAACTGCCTGTACTTGCAATTACAGGTTTATAATGTAATTGCCTGTTAATGGCTCAATTAAATTTTGAAGTAGATCAAAATATACTAGTTACAGAGATAATAGCAAACATCTCAGGCTATGAATTTTCTTTATATGTGGACTTTTTCCATTATTTGGTCAATGCACCAGTACAAAAAGTCCTCTCAGAAAATAGCTGTTGAGGTGGTACCTCCATCATGTATTCTCTATTATTCCTTTTGGGAAAGAGTAGGACTCACTTCTTCCATGGAACATTACTGTTGCCTTTAGAAATGTGGCAGGGGTTTACTCAGTAAATCTACGTGTATCTATAATTTTCTCACGCACTTCTCTACAACTACCAGTTGCTACCAGACTGGCCAGAGCTAGACTCTTATTTAAAGTTTTGTACACATGATACATAAACTCTTAGATTTCTTGCAGACACCTTATTTCATGGTAAGACAGTTCTATCTGCATCCCTCATTCTGGGCTAAAAACAACAGAAAAAGGTTCGTCCCCTAGAAGAACTCTAAAAATACATATTGCTGTCACAAAAATAATGCCTCTACTGTACTCATGATTGTATGCTGAGTGCCACTGTCAATTGCCAAAAAAAGATGAAATACTCTGCAGCCATCTTGACAAGACTTCAGTTTCCTTTAGTCCAGCACAAAATATTCTAGAAGTACCTAATGTTTGTTAGCTCCATTTTACAGACTGGTTAAAAACTAGAGCTTGAAGGACCAAGCAGTGACCCAGAATCCATTCTTAGCCTAAAATTACTTGATTGTGAGAGCAGAAGGTTATAGTAAGATGAAAGAGCTAACATTGAATTACATCATGTCTTCAATATGTTTTATATTAGTGGTTTATTTCAAAAAGTAAGTGCAGAATCATGTTCAGCTAAGTGTTCTTACAATCAGTATAAAGAATTTGCCTTCTGACAGCCAAAATTCTGAATAAAAAGAGAAACATCTCTATTACAATCCAGGTGTTGACAGCCAGCTATCCAAAGCCTCAAGAAAAGCAAAAGAAATTCCAATAAATTCCAAAATCCCCTTACCTTCCCTTCCTGCACAGTTTGGATATGTTAGATGACAGTCACTGCTTCCTAACTAGTTACTCAAGAACATGATTGAATGCAGTCAATTTCTATAAAATTCCTTGCTTACAGTTTCTGAGAAGGATTTTTTCATTTTGTACTCTTTTTCTTCCTTGTGTGTTTGTTGTAAAAATTGGAAATTACTAGTTGGTGATAAAAAGGGATAAAGAACTTTTAGGATTCATCTCAGAGGACTATACTTATGTCTATGTTTTAAATTAAGGAGTTTAATGATCTTAGAGGCACTGCCACTGCATGAAACTCCTCCATCTATAGGAGAGAATATCATGCATGTCACAGAAGACAAACAATTTCCCCACTTCAAGGTCATTGTTATTTTTGGGATTTGTAGAGAAATTTATTTGGCCAAGCTCCTCTCTGTTCAAATGGCCAATTTACAAGCAGATACTCAGATGGCCTCTTCTCCCAAGTGGCAGGGGACAGGACAAGAGGAAATGGCCTCAGGCTCCACCTGGGGGCATTTAGGCTGGACATTAGGAAAAAAAAATTCACAGAAAGGGTCATTTGGCAATAGAACAGGCTGCCCAGGGAGATGGTTGATTCACCTTCCGTGGAGGTGTTTAAGACACAGGTGGACGAGGTGCTAAGGGTCATGGTTTAGTGTTTGATAGGAATGATTGGACTCAATGGACAGGTGGTTCTCTTCCAACATGGTTATTCTATGATTCTATGATTCTAATACAATCTATCTATCTCGTCTATTTTAAGATGTCTATGATGTAGGCATCTACATGTGAAATGCATTCCTAAATCTCTTCCATAACAAGTGGGGAGAAATTATGTACTGTTGGTAAATGATTTCTCTCATCTCAAAGTAACATCTAAAGTACATCAGTTGAATCGTACGCCACAAGTCTTACTCTCCTCTCAAAAGTAATTCAGGCAACGTATTCAGACGCAGATGTTCAAAATTACATACATCAAATTCTTCCTTTGAATTATTCTGTTGTGGGACCGAATGGAGACTAAGATAGTCCTTTCATCTTTGGATCATTAAATCCACTTTAACACGCAGATTCTAACTGACAGGCCTTTGAGAGATTAAATGCTTGGAGCAAGCAGACTCTTGGAATAGAAGTGAACAAAACCAGGACTTAAACTGAAGTGAACAAAACCAGGACTTAAACTGCTGTAGGAAAGATATTAAGAGGCTGTGCATCAATAAAGGCAAGTCATAAAAGATGCCAGGGGATATCTGTGCATGGAAGAAAACAAGGGATCAAATAAACCAACTCCATACTCCTTCTGGTAGACAAACTGCATGAAATAGTACAGAAGGTTCTTATTTTGCTGCATATGGTTACCTTTCAAAATGAGCCAGTGATTTATATGCACACATTTCTTTAAGGGAAAGGACTTTTTCTGAACTAAAGGACTAGAGGAGCTCTGTTGAGACAGGGAAGGTCTTTGACATCTATGTAGAGTCCTGTCGCCAGGTTAGCCACTCAAGTTTTGCTGAAAAAAAAAAGAGAGAACTGAAGAGGTTTATTATTCTAAATTCCAGGAAAATAAAAGAAAATAGCGTCATTGTCAGATGAGTGGCTTCATTGTATCTATATGTACATGTGAGAAAGTCATTTGTTAACACGGCGAGGG
>WAAB01002934.1:81970-96927 GCA_013389865.1 Piaya cayana | reverse complement strand
CTGTGATTCTATGATTCATGTTGAGCCATGAAAGTACTAGGAAATTAGTTCCTCTAACTGGATATCTTTCTCAGAGTAAACAAAAAAATGTATTGGGATGCCAGAGTTCTGTGTGTGTGTGAGAGAAAGCCTTCAAGTGCCTTAAGCCCTGTAAAACAGGGCTCCTTTCTGCAGCCTGTTTTCAGAGGGGAATTAGGGGGTGTGTAATATATCAGATTTCAAACGTCTGCATAGGGACAAAAGCCATCCTCTGACAGCCTGCTTAGATTGGCAATGGCTTGTAAGATTACAATTTATTAGAATAATTTTTCTGATGCTCTTCAATGGGTCACCACTCTTGTTTTCCATGCAGGAGAATAGTGGATGTTTTTATGGAGTTCCTTGATTGTCCTTCACTCAATTTGGATGTGGGAAACATTTCTTGATGAGTAAATGATACTGAACTTCTACTTAATCATAGAATAGAATCATAGAATCACCAGGTTGGAAGAGACCCACCAGATAATCGAGTCCAACCATTGCTATCAAAAGCTATGCAATGGCCAGACTGATGCTTTCTGATGTTGTAGAAAGGATGTAGAAGGCAGAAAGGTGCTAGAAAAAGTAAAAGCAGTAGGCAAGGAGGTAGAATAGGAAGAGAGAAGAGATTGTGTTTCAGGATAGCGGTGAAGTGATTTCTGAGGCACATAGGCAGAATAATGGGCATGATCAATAGTAATTATTGGTAACAGTACAGGATTTGTAAAAGTAAATCCTTAAAAAAATACTAACAAAACCTTGTTAATTACGTTTTTCTATTCAGACTTCAACAGACTTTGAAGCAGCCTTGAGTCAGAGAATGGCCTCAAGCTCTGCCAGGGGAGGCTCAGGCTGGATATCAGAAAAAAATNATGGATGGATGAGGTGCTGAGGGACACGGTTTAGTGATTGATACGAATGGTTGGACTCAATGATCCTGTGGGTCTTTTCCAACCTAGTGATTCTTTGATTCTGTGAATGGTTTGAGTGTGAAATTGGAATTAATGAGTTTTTTTCTTTTTTTTCCTTTTGACTGAAGTACATTTTGTTCCATAAGACAAAATAATGTAACAGTTTTCACAAACAACTCTAAATTTGAGGCACCCTCTCCCATTTTCTTGCTGTGTCTTAATCAGTATCCCATTTTTCTATGATGATTCCAGCCTCCAGCTTTGAGCATGCCAGAAAATGGGGCCACTTCTGGTTAGTCTCCAAAGTAAACGTTTTTACTTGCAGGTTGGTGGACTAACAGATTTTACATCTTTGCCCTGTGTTTTCCCTTTGAAGAAAATAAATGTGCAGCAGAAATAAATATGCATCTAAAAATGCTTAAAACCCCAGGAATTGTCTCTCTTTTCAAAAAAGCAGATTCCAGAGTGTTGTCATCAGATGACTAGTATGTACTATTTTTTCTTATTAGTTGGAAAGACACCTTTTCAACAATAGCTCCAGGCAGGAAACAACCTAGGCTAGAGCGTTAGTGTGTTTGCCAGAAAACCTTAAGTTTTGTTTCTGTTCACCTGCTGTGTGAACTTTGTCTTGGTTTCTTTTCTTGCATAAATTGCAGTTCATCCTCAATTTTTGTAAGAGACACTGTGGTCTCTCTAACAGACTGTGAAGACCTTTATATTTTGGTAATTTATTAAAATAGCAACATGAAATCTAAACTATTTATATTAATACAGTATGGAATAGAACAGCTGCTACAGTGAAGTTAATAATGTTGGCCTCCAGTCACCCTGAATCTATTGTAACCCTGGACTGCCTGGTACTTTGCAAGGTATTACCCCAACATGTCTGCAAAAAGCTTGTCATGCTGTCTTGTGGAAAAACATATAAATGATGGCTCACTGTAATAAACCCAAGGACAACGTTATTCTTGCTGTACCTTTACAAAATGTTGTAAAATACCTTCAGCTATATTAGAAGTAAGTAAAACTCCAGTTTATGTGTCTTATTTATTCTCACTGAAATAAATACTACTTTGAGACAGTATAATGTTGAAAAATACTGACTATTTTTAAAAGATATGTTAAATTCAAAAGGTGAGCTTCCCTGCAGGCCCTCTTAAGGTGCAGGAGTGAGGCCTGTTGGAACCTTTTGGATATGGAGGAGGCAGCCATGTGGCTCAGCTCTATCGAAGGTCTGGATATGGTCTCCCATAGAGTCCTTATGGCTATACTGCTGAGATAAAGCCTGGAAAAGTAGACTTTTTTCCCATGACTACCTTTTGAGTATAGCCGCTTCCAGCCTATACTAGCTTATGACTGTGTGATTTTCATCATGTGCCTTGTAAATTCCTCCTGGAGTAGCAAACTGTCCTTCCTGTCCTGTCTGTAAAAGAAAGTAAGTGAGAAAGGGATATCCAAGAGGAAACAATAGGTCAATCAAACTAGCACTGAGAGGATTTGTTTGTGATGGTCCTTGAGCAATTCTTGCATTATCCACTGTTGATTTTGTGATCCATATCAGTTCATGGACTTGCCTCAGCTTGAAAGAGCCGTGAATGGTGGTACAAGTTGAGAATTACAAAGAAACCATGTGTACACAGAAAACCCTCACCCAAAGCTGTGCAAGCAAAATTGCAGAACTGTACAGGTGAACTGGTCCAGAAGTTTGGGGCTGTTGAGGTCTATTGGTACTTGACTTGAACTAAACCTGCTTCCACATAGCACTGCCTTTTTTTTTTTTTGGTAATTATTTATAGTAGGGAATATCTGGCAATTTTTGTTACACAGCTAATAATTTAAGCATTGTTCCTGAAAAAAGCGTCAAATGATTGTATTCTGAGCAGTCTTGCATAAATGTAATGGAATTTTTTTAATTATTATTTTTTTTTTGTACAGTGAAACCTGTAAGACCTTTCTTTCCGGCATGTAGGAAAGCACTAGGGCAAATTGAGCTGTAGCACCATGCAGTAACTTCCAGATGAAAACAAGTGTTTGATTTATGTTGTGTCTCCAAAATTCCACCTCAAGTTGTGAAAGTATGTTTTAATTCATAGACATAGTTGTGTAGGTATCTATTTTGCCCCAGAGTCTAGTTTTTAGGATACCTTCAACTTGCCAGAGGCATCAGTTTTTCATGGCAAACTCAGTATGTTTATAAACCATATCAGCGTTTTGTATGCTTGCATCAAGCAAACGTCAAGCAGTTCAGTTTCTAAGGCAGTTTTTAATCAGCCAGAATTCTCTGCTTAATATTTGGGTTGCATAATAAAAATATCTAAGTATACTTTTCTATGGATTACTAATACATGGATTAAGAAACAGCCAGATCTCATGCAAAAGCTATAAAAATGTGATTCAGGTCACTTAAACATGCAAAACTATCTGAGAAGTCCAGTTTTAAATGAGAAACAGTATCACAGAATGTAAAAGCAGAATAATATGCCCAACTTAAAGTAAAACCCAGAAAAAAAATCTACTGTATAGAAATTGTACTATTTGAGAAGTAATTTTTAATTGGTGAATCAGAGTTTTCCAGTTATATTAGTTGCTCAGACAGCACAGAAGACATGACTCCAGTCTGTCTGAGATAAGATCATTGCTAATTAACGTAATCCCTTAGACAGGATCCAACAAAATATCTTACATTAGATGTCAGGAAGCTCAGTAGGCTATTTAATTTGTGTCAATGTGGTATTTGTAGTGCAGTAGCACTTAAGCCATGCTCATAAAACATTTGCTATGTAGACAAAATATGAACAATGTATAGATGTTAAAACAACAAGCAATACAGCAACTTAAAAAAACTTGCAACAGAAACATAATCCTTGCCATTAAGCTCTAACATTTTTCCATGTGAAAGTAATTGTTCTCAATAAAAAATGCAAGATAACAACTTATACAGGACAGGCAAACTCCACTGGAATATTCTTGCTAGCCAAAAGCCAGTAAGAATATTTACTCAGGAAAAGAAGTAATAACTTCAGACGAGTTGTATTCCCATTTCCATGTCTCTGCCTGCCACCTTTCTTTGCTTATGCTGTAAAATTTGCATTTTATAGGTAAGTTCTAGGACATCTGCAGCAACTTCAAACTTCACTGCACACTAACCTGGAAATGAATTGTTATAGTTAAATCAAACAAATAGAATCCAATTAAATTCTTTAAGTATTTATAGCATAGGAAAGTGAAAGGCAGCGCTAGGCGGTTCAGAGAATCTCAGCTTCTCTGGACCCGCAAAAGTTATAGTCCTTAAGAAGCTCCTTATATGCTTTTCTCGGAGCCTCCTTAAAACTTTCTTCTTCCTCCGCGAAAACCTTGCGTTCGATGTTTTTCAGGCAGCGCAGCGCTGTGATTCGTCCCCAGCCCAAGGTCCCGTCCAGTTTTCCCGCCGAAGGGTTGTTTTTCTGCTGGAGGTTTGGCCCGGCCCCCGCAACCCGGCTCAGCCAAACCCCGTGAGACGGTTTTCCCACCAGGTGGTGTCGCTACCCAGCAGCAGCGCCGGCAAAAGGTGGGGAGGGGGCGGCTTCTGTGAGCTCAACTCACGTGCCCTTCCTTCTCCTTTCTTTATTTCAATACAAACACAACACCCATTAAAAAACTTATACTATTGCTACCAATGGTAACAGAACACCCCCACACTTGAAATAGTAAGTCCACCTCCCAACTTATTTGATCAGCGAATTACACCCTCTTATCTATTACAGAATTGTCCTTAGGTGGGATGCTTGGCCGTATATAGCTTTCCTGGAGAAAAGCTGAGTGACTTGGGGTTGGAAAGGATTTTACTTCTTAAATCAACATGGAAGTCATTAACAGAACCAAAACCAAACAAACTGATTTGAATCATCCCATTTCTCAAGGCTAAAAGAGTTTTATGTTAATAATTCCTGATAAATACTTGCCTTTATCTGTATTTGAAGTGCTTCAGAGCTGAAAATTTCTGTCTCTCAAGGCTGTGCTCTCCAGCTGTTTACTGTTTCTTCTCCTTTTCACACTGGACCTGGAGAACAAAGGTGGTTTTTGTATATTTATAAATAATATCTTGTTTGATTTTTTTCTGTTTAAAAAAAAGCCTGATTTTGTCCTTCTGTAACATCAGAGCTGTATAATTTGTTTTAAGCAAGACTATTAGCATAGGGTAAGCCAATAAGAAATGCTGAAATAAAGGGGGAGGGATGTGAGAGAAAAGGATAATGATCCTAGATCAGCAACTTTGAAAGTGCTAAGTTACGGTCAGAAACAGTCTGACCTCACCTTGGGATTTGCCTGGCCATGGTTTTAGCCACTGCTGTTTTTCTGACTCAGTGTGTTAGCTTAACTGTATTTAAGTGATAGTAAAAGGAGATTTCTCCTGATGCTAAACCAGAGCAACTGCTGGGTTCCTGCTGGCACGTGTAGCAGGGTTGCCTGTGGACCTGCTTTAAACACCTGAGTAAGCTTCCTCCTCTCGGACTTGAAATTGGTGAAATTTTAATTATTGATTAAATTTGATCATTATTTTTCTGGCATCATTCTGTTTTCTTTTAATTCTTGTTGATGATCTTCAGAAAATGATGGCAAGTCACTGCACTGAACCACATGGTTATTTTGGAGCAAATTGTTTCATCTCCATTTGGCCTACTGATCAGCTCTGAGAGAGATATTGCAAAGTTTAGCAGTCTCATCACTTATGTGGTTTTCCTCTGCCTTCCCTGTGCTGGATCTGCCCCCACCTTCCATACAGTGCCCCAGAATGGGCCTAGTACTCAGCACAAGGCTGTTTCAATTCAGTGGAGGACAGACAAGTTATTTGTTGCTTCATCATCTGTACAGTGTGACATTTACTCTCTTAAGGGTTGTGATAACTATTGCTTATATTAATCTGTTAACTGTTACAGTGGGTTAGGTCTTGACAATCTGCTCTGATACCCGACCATAATTATCTAGCTGTATTTTTTTCCAATAATGATGTAGTGTTGTTAGTGTTTCCACAGATTGTTAGACTTCTTTCCCCCAAATTAATCTTCCTGTAAAGTGAAAACATAGCCCAAAATGAGACCCAACAAGTAACTTGATTGTCATTAGCAGTTCTGATAACTCCAGTTGTGTTGCTTCTCATCGTGGGCTGAATTCTTACCCTTTCCATCAGCTGTGAGAAATAAACCAAATAGAATGGATGACATCTACTTGACTCTAGGAGGTAAGAAAACTCAGTGTAGTCATCACTTGTTGCCCACCTTTTCAAATAAAAAAAAAGAAATCAAGATGGAACTAAAGTTCAAGTTTAGAGACTTTTTTTCCGCCCTCTGAATCATAACTTGAAAAATATTTAGTCTGATATTCTATTACTTGACTTGATTTAATCTGCTCAGTCATACAAGCTACATTCTTTCACAGTGTTGCTGTCTGTTAAGATTGTCACTGGAGAGCTCTGTATAGACATGAGAGGCGTACTTGAAATTTTCTACTGCCAAACATCATTGTTCTGGGGAATAATAGCATTGTTTTGGCCTGGTCACCCTCGGGACTAGAAGTTAGTAAATTTCCTTTGCAAAAGAGAGCTGTATAGCAAGACTTGGTCCTCTGTGTTTTGATGCTTTCATGCTTTATTGGCATTTTCTCATGGGAAAATAGTTTTATCTAATAGTAAGCTAAATTTCTTATTGACCATGTCTACTGGAAGTAAGATTTTTCCATAGCTGCCTTTCTCTTCAATAGTAACTCAGTAACGTCCAGTCCCGTTGTTGTCTATTGATCAAAAGTTAATGATCGTTACAAAGCCTAATTTTATCAAAACTTCCATGCATCCTTACGTTTAAGTCGTTAAACTGAGTGCAGTCTCTGAATTTATTTATATATGTCTCCTTTTTCTTTGCCTTCCTTTCTGTAATTAATACAGCCTTTACAGAATAATTTCCCCAGGAAGGCACCTTATATTGTAGAGCTCCTGTAGTTCCTCTCAGCTGCTGGACCCTGTGACCTGTCCTGTCNTCAGGTAGTTATAGAGAGCAATGAGGTCTCCTCTCAGCCTCCTCTTCAGTCTAAACAACCCCAACTCTCTCAGCCATTCCTCATAAGGCCTGTTCTCCAGCCCCTTCACTAGCTTCATTGCTCTTCTCTGGACTTGCTCCAGGGCCTCAACATCCTTTATGTGGTGAGGGGCCCATGTACTTTGCCACAGTACTGAACTGGGGCTTGGAACCAGATCATTAAATTTTGCATATTCCAATTTGAAATACGTATATCTCTATGTAGATAGTTGTTATGCTCTGCTTCTGACCCCAGTAGTGGCAGGGCCCACCCTGACCTGCACAGTCAAAAAGTGAGGGTGAAAAGGGTTCGTTTGGTATTTGTATGGTAAATCAGAGACTGACAAATCTCCCAGGGTAAATTAAAAATGCAGAATTTATTTTGGACATGGCCAAAATTACAAAATGGATATTCTAATGCACTATGAGTCACAGCTTCTCAAAACTGCAAACCCAGATCCCTTTCTGATCAGATCACAGCCTGACACTCTGAACACAGGCAAGGTTGCTAAACAAACTACAACACAACTCAGACTTGATTGATGTTCATAGTGCCAAGAAAAAAGAAGGTACAGTAAGATAAGTCAGAGAAGGAGAGAGAAAGAAGTAGCAAGGGCAAAGGAAAAATTATGACCACTCCAGTGGGAATAGTGTTTCCTCAGGAAAATGTGGTACATCTTGCAACAACTCCTTCAGCGGTGATTTTTCAGGAACACTTGGTCCAGTAGTTCTTCAGACCAGTCTGGCATCTTTCCTCAGGCTCATACCATGGGGAAGTAGGCACACGCACTGTGTTAGAGCGCAAGTCCATGTCCTGTTAGTAGGAGCTTGGAGGAAGGAGAAAGAGCAGTGCCTGCCTATACACCTTCCCCCTGTCTTCGTTAATCAGGAGCCACAGAAAAGGGCCTCAGACACATGCAGACCTGCACTCATACAATGTTTGAGATACAGCGACTGGAACTGAAGAAGTTGGTCTTTACAATAGTTTAACTAAAGTGCTGGCTTTCAGAGTTGCTGTACCCTATCACAGCAAATGATTTTACTGGGATCATGGAAATATATTGTAATGGTTGAAACAGAGTCAGATTTTTAAGAGGTTACAGAAATCAAACTGTGCATTTAGTCAGTCTAGTGCAGGTTTCATTACTGACATCAGTATAAGTGGCTTTCTGCATGTGCTATGAATTTTCTTTCTTGTCTTATATCTGTAGGTTCCTGACAGTGCTAAGGGCACACTTGGACTTGAAATAATCAATTTTTTTCATAGTTTAAAGGCAAATCAGTAGTTACATGATGATTTATAGTTAACTGATACCAGCTTATGTGTTCATTTTACCTTTCTTTGCTATGTATCTCTTGTTCCATGAAATCACAGTATATGTACCTTTGTGTGTCATTCTGCTTGAGGGTAGGGAGGCTTTGCAAAGGGATCTAAACAGGCTGGAATGCTGTGATTAACGGTTCAACACGGCCAAGTGCAGAGCCCTGTGCTTGGAACACAACAACCCTGTGCAGCACCACAGGCTTGGAGAGGAGTGACTGGAAAGCTGTCTGGCAGAGAATAACCTAGGGTTCTTAGCTGACAGCCAACTGAACATGAACCAGCAGTGTGCTCAGCTGGCCAAGAAGGCCAAAAGTGTCTTGGCTTGTATCAGAAACAGCATGACCAGCAAGAAGAGGGAAGTGATTGTGCCCTTGTACTCAGCATTGGTGAGGTCGCACCCTGAATAATGTGTTCAGTTCTGGGCCTCTCGCTACAAGAACGATGTTGAGGCTCTAAAGTGTGACTGGAGAGGAGCGATGAAAGGCCTGGAGAACAAGCCTTACAAGGGGCTGCTGAGGGAACTGGGGTTGTCTAGCCTTGAGAAGAAGAGGCTGAGGGGAGACATTATTGTTGCCTACAACTACCTGAAAGGAGAATGTAGAGTGATGGGTGTTGGTCTTTTCTCCCAAGTGATACGTAATAGGACAAGTGGGAATGGCCTCAAGATGCGCCAGGGGAGGTTCAGATTGGATGTTAGGAAAGTTTCTTCACAAAAAGGGTTATCCAGCACTGGAACAGGCTGCCTAAGGAGGTGATTGAATTGCCATCTCTGGAGGTATTTAAAAGATAGGTAGATGTGGTGCTTAGGGATATGATTTAGTAGGGGACAGGTAAGGTTGAACTTGATGATCTCAAAGGTCTTTTCCAACCAAGGGATTCAATGATTATATGAGTTTAACTGAGTAATAGTTTTTCTTCAGTTAAAGGTTTCATATATATGGATTTTTAATTTTAACAAAAATATTATTATTTTGCTATTTAGGTTATTTTTGGTTTGAAGCAATGGTGTACTGTAGTAAAAGCCATGTGTGTGAAAAAAATCCTTTGAAAGTGGAGTTGATACTTGGTGACAGAAAAGGCCAGTGCTTTGTGTGAAAAAAATCCTTTCAAAGTTGAATTGATACTTGGTGACAGAAAAGGCCAGTGCTTTTTAAGCAACCTGAATTTCTGAATCCTGCAATTCACTTTCAGCACTCTACTAGAGGAGCAGAACTGCCCTGGTAAAGACAGAAGTGTTGGAACTTGAAAATCAACACAGGCTTACCGCATCTCTGCAAAGTGCTGCTAACCTGGTGGAGACAGCCCATGAACAGAATGACAATGGGAGTGAGGAGGAACTTGTGTCAGGGCTACATTTTTTTCCCACTCCCCTTTATTCTGTGTTTCTGCAGTCTGCTTCTCTTCCTCCCTGCTGGCACCATGTTTTCTTTTGTGTTTGAAAGCAGAAGATTAGTCTGGTCTGATCTTTAGTCTTGGGATGAGATTTTTTAAAAAACGTTTTGAATGATTTGTAGAGTTTGTTATGTAGCAATGTGAAGCTTTCTAATTATGGAAAGCTAATATGCACTGGTACCCCGGTAAAAATATATATTTCCTCTGGAAATCACCTTCATCGTTTACATGCAAATTACTGTCTTGTTAGATGTCTAAGTCTAAGATAGTTGCTTTTTCCCTATTTCCCATTGTAATTAGAGACTCAAGGGGGAAACCAGAGTTTTAACTTGTTGAATCTTTGCAACTCTCTGACAGTCCATATTCTTTGGGTTATCCAAACTGTAAGGATGGGACAGATGTTGCACCTTAGGGACTCAGAAAGGCAACTGAGCAACAGGAACATGAGGACTGAGGGCACTCTGCTTACATCGAACACCTGGCAGCCAGTGCTCTGCCACATGGGAGGCAGGGGCTTTGTTACAGTACAGATGTGTTCCCTGAACGTCAGCACATTCATGTGAAAAACACTGCTGGCTGCTGAGAAAATAAGCAAAGCGACCTCCAGAGAGCTACACAACTTACTGATGGGCAAGTGTTGCCATATGTTGAAGGCAGACAGATTAGTGTGAAAGCAGACAGAAAGGGAACTGAAAGAGCTGCAATCGCTTTCTTAGGCTTTCCCCACCAGTCTGGCGCATCCAGGTGTGTGTTGTACAAACAAAGCCATTTTCTTATTAAAAAAAAATCATATATATTTTTAAAGTATTTAACATGCACTGATGTTTCCAATAATAGGTCAGAAAACAGACAGTGAAATCAAATTACCATTTGAGGACGTGTCTTGTTTTTAAGCCACAGCAACATTCTGTATGATGTTGATTCCCTTCAGGTTAACTTTGCTGTCTACTCACTAGCAGCAGATATGCTGCATCTCATTATAATGTGGTGCTTTCTGATTATTTGATGTAAAACCTTTTTAGTATTTGGTTAATAGTGAGTTATCTTAATCACAGTTATTTTGAGGAATTGAGAATAAAATAGTCAATATATTTATAATTTTAGTGTCTTCATTTCTGTTGTAACATTGTCCTGTTGCATCTACTAAAATGTGAAGACTAAAGCCACACGTGACAGTTAAGTGGAATGCAGTTTTTATTTACTGTCTTGTAAATTGATTTTAGTTTACAGTGTTGTAGGCTAGGTCTCCTTAATTTTGTATTTTTGTTTAACTGAACAGCAAGAGGTACAATTAACTTAAATACATTGTATGCCCTCACTGACACAACCTCCTGAGCCAGTGAAATTTACTCCAGTGTGAAGATGTGCTCATCCACTGTGCTGGGTGGAGATTTTTTTAGGTAAAACCAGCTCAAGCTGAAAGTTAAAGTGGGCAAGCAAATTATAGCAGTCTTAATGCTCTCTTACATGTGACATAAAATACATGTGGTTAAAAATGGTTTTTTAAGAGATTCTTATTCATGATCTTCCATAATTCTCAGAGAAATGTATTCCTTATGTATGCTTTTTTTCCTCCAACTGTTTATATATGTATATTCATATAATGATTTTGTTTATGGTATTATTGTTGCCTAATTAGTTATTTCACAGAAGGCTTTGAAGTTTGACAACTGTTACTGCTTGTAGCAGGAATGAAAGAAAATAGACTTCTAGTAAAGCTATTGGTCCAAGGCAATTAACGCTTATGATACATCTGTATATGCAGTGAGTGAGGAAAGCTGCCCTCAACTGCTAATACTTGCTTCTAATATACCTCTGCAGAATACTGTTGTGTTTCATGTGTTTTCAGATGATTTTTGTATGGTCTGATAAAACTTCTGTGCAGCCTGTCTTTGGCTTCCCGTGACAGCTGTACCTGCTGTCAGACATGAATATACCGAAAAGTTGGTATAGAGCTAAGCTTCCACATCATCTGGTACAAACACTGATTTTTGTGAAACATTTGTTATCTGTTTCTTCAGATGACTCTTTCCTGTTGATTTGTAAGGTCTTCAAGAAGACTATAACATTCTACTTGTATTGCCTTCCTCAATAATTGCAAATGCTTCTACTCGTGATGAAGGTTACAGACCATAGCAATGAATACTGGATATAAGAATTAATGTTTTTTCTGTACCAGGATATCCTTACTACTATTTAGATCAGGGGGTTGGTAGATATTTAGAAGCAGCATTTAGTGAAACTGCTATGTGAAACAGTGCTCCATGTTGGACTCAGTGGTCTTTATGAGGCCCTTCCAACTTCAGGTATTTTATGTTTAATCCCTGTAGGTAATGTAAGTTGTTTACTTTGGAGATATACGGGTCCTGTTACACACTAACCGGGGAATATTGGTAAGTAGGTGTTATTTCTCCAGTGATGGAAAGCTCATACCTAATACAATTCCTAGGATGCTGCTCTGAATATTTACCCCTGAATAGACATCCCAGCATAATTTCATTAAAGACTGCCTACTAACTCAGGAGGAAATGGTACTATGAGGAAATGTAATATCTAAAAATGAAAAAGAGCTCTCAGAGGAAAGGGGTGATCTATCCATCCCATGTGACAGCAGGGCAAAGTGGGGTGGGGGCAAATTATGTTTTCACCCCACTACAGCTCCCAGAACGTTTTGAGGGTTGTGGGCATTGTTTTGGTAAACAGTGTTACCAAATATGCACAGTTGAAATTCCCCCTCTGCCTTTTCAAGGTAGTAGAGTTATGATAAAGGCATTGAGTGCCCATCACAGAGATCATTCAATACCTGCCTATAGCAAATGCATCTTGAATAGGACTCTGTCTGTGCTTGCTGTGGCTTTGCGACATGCCAATATGCTGGTGCTGTCACTGGGAAGAAGTGAGATGTTTTGTCTGTAGTGCTTTCCTGGGGTGATATAGTGAAAGGACACATAGGTGGAACTGGGTAGATACCCCACAAATTGAGGTTACTCTTTTGTCTACATATCCTTTGGCTTCAGCCAAGAAGCCTAGCTGCTAAGTTGATCTGCCACACACATATAATTTCATAGCTTTTCAGTGACAGAATCCACCTAATCTTTTCTTTTAGTATCAATTTTTTTTCTGCAGCACAGTGGAATTAGTACGTGTGATTAGTATGAAAATCTGCATGGTATCAAAAACCCAAGAGATAAAAAAAACCCTAAAGCCATTATTGAATGCCGCAGTTAATCAAGGGATCTAATATGTTGGCTTTTGGGATAATTCCTCCTCAGTCTCACTTTGGAATTTAACTGCCAAGGTGCAGCACCACAAATTCATGTATACCCCAGTCAAAAAAGAAAGAAATCTTAGTCTGTCATGAGTGTGGTAACAGTTGTAATCCCATGTTTGTTGTTATTATTTTCTTTAGGGTATCATCTTTCTACCTGGTAACAGAGTAATTGAGCATCCCTGCAGTGAAGAAAGTCCAGGAAAGTTCCTTTTTGAAGTAGTTCCAGGTAGGATAATTCTATTCCATGTAAAAAATCTTTGCAGCTTTGTTCTTGGTGACAAATGGCCGCATCTGTTCTGCTGGAACAGAAGCTGAAGGTGATTAATTATTTTAGGAAAAAAAAATTCTGACTTTTTAATCCTTTCATCCATAATTTTTTCATTCACTTCCAGAGCATAGGAAAATGGTATGGTTTTTATTCATCAATGTAAAGCATGATTGTTCACAACAGCAAGGGGCGGCACCACTGAGTGATGTAATGACAATACAAGTGTATTTGATAATTCTTTTGCATTATATTGGGTGCTATGAAGTAGTGTGTGAAGTAAGAATCTGTAAGTTAGTATCAACAGCTTATCAATATAGCACATGGTCTTGATGATGTCAGTACAGTCACTTAATGCTCCCTGGTCACTATGAGTGGATAAACAGATTGTAACATCAGCAAGCATCGCTGCTTTGAAATCCTAATCTTGTTTTTAACTGTGTTTTTTTAATTGGTTGTTTTTTTCCTGAGGGTAGATTTGGCTAAAGACCATTAACCTGTCAAGTGAATGGTACTTCTGTCTGTGTGTATTGCTTACAGTGATTTACTAGCCTTCTGTTTGCTGCCTTGGACTTCCAGATGACAGATTCCAGCCTGCTTAGGGGCCTGGTTGAGAAAGTCCCTTGGGAGGCAGTTCTGAAGGGCGAGGAAGTCCAGGAAGGATGGACATTCTTTAAGGAGGAGATCTTAAAGGTGCAAGAGCAGGCTGTCCCTATGTGCCAAAGGCCAGACCAGTGGGGATGACTGGCCTGGTTGAACATAGATCTCCAGCTGGAACTCAAGAGAGTTTATGAGCTTTGGAAGAAAGGGCAGGCAACTCAAGATGACAAGGATGTTGTGAGGTTATGCAGGGAGAACATCAGAAGGGCCAAAGCCCAGCTAGAACTTAATCTGGCTGTTGTGGTAAAGGGCAGTAAAACTGTTTCTACAAATACATTAACAACCAAAGGAGGTCTAAGAGAATCTCCATCCTTTACTGAATGTATGAGGGAAGCATAGTGACAAAGAATGAAGGAAAGACTGAGGTACTTAATGCCTTCTTGCCTCAGTCTTTAATAGTCAGACCAGTTGTTCCTTAGGTACACAGGCCCCTGAGCTGGAAGGCAGGATGGGGAGCAGAAGGAAGTTCCCATCATCCAAGGGGAAATGGTTAGTGACCTGCTGCAACATTTAGACACACACAAGTCTCTGGGGCTAGATGAGATCCACATGATTGTACTGAGGGACCTGGCTCACCAGGGCACTTCCCGCAATTTATCAGCAGTCCTGGCTAACTGGGGAGGTCCCAGTCGACAGGAGATTAGCAAGTCTATTTGCAGGAAGGGCCAGAGGGAGGATGCAAGGAACTAAGGCCTCACTCTGACCTCAGTGCCGGGGAGGTTACTTGAATGCCGTCATGCGGTATGTACAGCACAGCTAGGTGATCAGACAGAAACAAACGGGCCATATGAAAGTCATGGAATCATAGAATCACCATGTTGGAAAAGACCCACCAGACCATCGAGTCCAATCATTCCTATCAAACACTAAACCATGCCCGTCAGCACCTTGTCCACCTGTCCCTTAAACACCTGCAGGGAAGGTGAATCAACCACCTCCCTGGGCAGCCTGTTCCAGTGCCCAATGACCCTTTCTGTGAAAAATTTTTTCCTTATGTTCAGCCTAAATCTCCCCTGGAGGAGCCTGAGGCCATTCCCTTTCATCTTGTCCCCGTCACTTGGGAGAAGAG
>WAAB01002934.1:54045-79700 GCA_013389865.1 Piaya cayana | reverse complement strand
TGGGAAAGTCCCTGGCAACATCCCTTATCCAGCCTCCTGGGAGGCAGCAGACTTCCTTGGGAGTGGGGTCTGCTCAACATATCGGACCCTCTGACCCCTTCAGTAGAGAACCTCCTACAACTTTGACTCTCGTTGGTCCTTGTGGCAATAGGGTGTATGTGCCGTTTTGGTCTCTGCCTCTGCTGTGATGTAGGTGTGTAGGTCTTCCTCTGTGTTTTCCTCTGGTCTGCCCTCCACATTGAGAGCCTCAAATCTGTTGTGGAGCCACACCTGAGGTGGTGAGGGCAGGGAGGGGGTTGTTTTCTGCCCTGTCGGTGGACACGCTTCCACTCACAACCTACTTTTGATCCCTTGCCTACAACCCTGGGGGACTGGGAGCGGGAGGGTGGGGAGCGAGATACCAGATCCCTTTATTCCTAGGCTCTTACTTGTGGCTGAGTCTGCTCCTGTGCCTCGGAGCTCAGGGTGTGGTCCCACCAGTCTATCTCTGGAGGTATATAAAAGATCTGCTTAGGGGCATGGTTTAGTGGTGGACTTGGCAGTGTTAGGTTTATGGTTGGACTGAATGATTGTGAGGATCTTTTCCATCTCAAGTGATTCTGTGTTTCAACATCCAGTTAGCTCTGTTGATTCAATATAGTCTGTTAATCCTTGTATTACTTTTTAATTTACTTTCCCATTATGGCTATTTGAAAGGGTAAACAGAGGATAATGTTTATTGAAACTCACCTCTATGTTCTTGCTCTTAAACCATCTCGGTGCCAAGACATAAATGTAGCCTTGACTGATGCACAGAGATTTTGGTATGTAGTAGAAGTGTAAGAGACATGAAGTAGATTTCAAAGCTAAAAAAGCCACTCACTCACTTGTATTTGCAGATGCAGCCCAGCACAATACAACTTAAGTTTTCCGTTTATACGTGGCAAAGCATTTGATTATGAAAGCTATGTGCAGTAAAGGGTTAACATGCAGAGAAAACAAGCATGGTATGTATGAGGTTTACTTAACACTCACTCCAAGTTGAATTAGTCACATATTAAAAAGTTTCTCACCGTAGTCTGTCTCTTTTTCATTTGTTCAAAATATTGAAAGAGACTTCTTATTAACATTGCAAGTCTGAAGTTGACTGAAATGTTGTTTCCATTAAAAATTAAGAGAGTTCATTTTAATTGTAAAGGACTTTCCCCAGACCCACTGTCTGAGCATGTAGAATGCTTTCTGACGTTGTACTTCCAGGCAAAATGGGACTTCCAGTCAGTCATTTTATGAGTTAAGCCTGTATTTATTCTGGTTATTGTAAATGGGAAAGAGAGAAGATGAACTTCTGCAGTTGTATCTGTTGCTGTTACTGCATTAGGGTCTATGCCCCACATCAGTGGGCTTGAAGGGGTAAAATGACCAGGTAGAAGTGGACTGGGACTGATTTCAGTGATGATGTTCTCTCTCCTCCTGATTGATGTAAATATGGGAGAAGCAGCTTTAGTTCCTGCTGCAGGTTAAACTAGAAGGTGCCACTAAGGAAGTGCACAAAACTAGGATGTTCCCATCTCAAAACAGTTGTGATGCCACCTTTGCTGCCACAGCATATGAATCCTATATAAAGGATTTTGCTGAAGCTTGTGCTTCATGTGTCCTAACTCATATGACAGTTTAATCTGTTCGATAATGCTTGTCCTTGGAAGCACTTGCTATGCTTCTGGTCTATGTGAATTTGTCATTGAGTATGGAATACTTAACTGGAGACCTGAGATTTGTGTGCAGTGCAGGCATAAAAAAAGGTCCTATGCAACCATGTAAGCCGGTGTATGGCACCAGAGCTGTATGGTCACTTCCTGCATTGGGACCTGCCACAGCTGAGTTGCAGAAACCTTCCTTGGGGAACAGCTTATAATTTTCCCTAGCAGGAGGAAATCTAGCTGATAATGATATAGTAGGAAATCATAATGGAATAAGGCTTGAGCAATCCAACATTCACATTTTGAAGGCAGGCCCTTCTGTCTATTTTCATTCACCTTCCTGAGGCCACTGATGCCTATGGATGGTGTACAGCACATTTGGAGGTCAAAACATACTTTGCTAAGTTTGAAAGTTTTTACCACAGTAGCTGTCTGTTGCCTCAGTTGTAAAAAGCCTCCAGAAAATGCAATGATCACAGTGGTTTTGAGTTACCAGTAGACTGTTAAGGTTCAACCACCACCTGTGTTGCTTCTGCTCCCATAATTTAACTGTTTATTGCTGATTTTCAAAGTGTCAACATCTCTCACTTTTTTTTTCTTTTGGCCTGAGTCCTCATGTGCCAGGTCATCCTTCATGCCCAAGTAACAAAGCCTTGGGCAGCATAGCTGACAATGGGATTACCAGCTGCTGAACTGACAGGCAATGCTGATGGGAAAGTACAATCGCTCTCCTGATTTCCCACAATATTTATCATCCCATCTTTCCATGGAGTCAAAAAGTAGTTTGCAATTTGGTTTTGGTCTGCCTTCAATATTTATCTGGAGCATCCCTGAGAATCAGGTAGGTTTTTCTGGTTTGTTTTGGGGTTTTTTGTTTTTGGGTTTTTTTTGCTTGATTTTAATTCTGAGCATGGGGTTTTGGAATGCATTTAGGATGTATTTATTTTTTCCTCTTTTCAAACAAATCTGTATGGTCTGCCCAGGGAGGTGGTTGACTTGCCTTCCCTGGAGGTGTTTAAGGTGTGGGTGGATGAGGTACTGAGGGGCATGGTTTAGAGATTGGTGGGAATGATTGGACTTGACGATCCAGTGCGTCTCTTCCAACCTGGTGATTCTATGATTCTATGTAGCTAAAGAGAATTTATACTGGAGCAATTTTTCTGGTGAGATGTTATGCTAAAGATTCATGACAAACCCCAAGTTTTTGGGAAGTCAGATAGGGTATTTTATGCCACAGCACTGGTCTTTGTGGGATGGAATTAAAACAGAGACTCAGACTGACTGTGGAGGCATCACAGTGCCTGTACAAGTGTTGTCAGCTGTATATTAAGCAAGAAGAAGGATATGGGACTGTTGGAATGGGTCTAGAGAAGGGCTACAAGGATGATCAAGAGGTTGGAGCACCTACACAAGGACAGGCTGAGAGAGTTGGGCTTGTTCAGCCTGGAGAAGAAAAGGTTCTGAGGAGACCTTATAACCACCTTCCAGTGCCTGAAGATGGCCTACTAAAAGCTGGGGAGAGACTTTTTACAAAGACATGTAGTAACAGGACGTGGGGGGATGGCTATACATTAGAGAAGGGAGGATTTAGACTAGACGTAAGGAGGAAATTCTTCATAATAATAACTGTGGCAAAGCACTGTAACAGGTTGCCCAGGGAAGTTGTGGATGCCCCATCCCTGGAAGTGTTCAAGGTCAGGTTGGATGGGGCCTTGCACAGCCTGATCTACTGGGAAGTGCCCCTGCCCATGGCAGGGGGTTTGGAACTAGATGATCTTTAAGGTACCTTCCAACTCAAACCATTCTATGATTCTATTAATCCATTTGAAGGGTTGTTTTTGTTTTGTCAGCTTAAACTAATGTTGGATTAATTGTAAGGTGCAGAAGCTCATGATGCTCTTGGATTCTGTTTTCCTTGTATTAAAATTTGAAGTAATTTTAATTATGATATTAAAGGCAATAGCGACAAGTCCTCTTTTCATATATCATGTCTGTGGGTGTCCTGAAAAGTTGTGTGTGTGTTTGTTTATTAGTAATATATGCAACTTATGTTGGGAATGTACGTGGGAGTAGGTTGTTGCTATGAAACTAGTTCTCTGTCCATAGCCAACTCTGGAGACAAGTTAAAGAAATGTGTGTGGAAACAAGTACCTTGCAGTTTTGATGCTCTAATTAAAATACAAATGTCTTTAATTTGCATTTTGAAAAATTCTGCTCATTCCTTAAGTCATTACATGGTTTAATACTCAAAGCAGTTCATTTTTTTGCTTTTACTGTTCTGAAGAGGTTTATTTACAAGAGTGAAACTGTCTCTTGTGCAGCATGGGGCCCATGCCACCCTTCTCTGCAGGAGTTTTCTATACCAGAGTCAGCGTGACCAAGAGGTGGTTAGTGATGTCTGTAGTTATTAGCAGCTTCTCTCACCCTCAGAGGAATGTTGCATACTCAGCAGAAACCAGAAGAGCATTTAAATAAATACCTTTTAAATGGGAAATATGCACATACAGCTTAATTGTGTGATTAGGTTTGTTCACGTCATTGTGTTTTATTTGCTGATTGTTACTAGTTTTATTTAGAAGACAAAATCTCATTCGCTATCTCTTTGGGAGTCCTCTGGACTTCGCAAGATTTGCTTCTTGAAGGAATTTTGAGTAAGGGCAGTATGGAAAGCCTTGCAGTAGGAGCCTGTTTTTCCATTGATGTCAAGATGCTTGTAGGAGCTTCCAGGACTTGAATCCTCATCTTCTGATGTGCTCAGGAAGCACTAATAGCTCAAAATAATCTGGGACTATGCAGGTAATTGCCTAGAAGAGATTATGGTTGTTAAACAGGTGAAGGAATGTGCTTCATCACTGACTGGACTTTAATCCTGGAAACTAAACTGCTCATACTGCTACTTCTCCAGTTGCTGTTATTTGAAGTCCTTAAGCAGTGCTGTATGGGAGTAAGAAATCATTTTACAGCTTGACATCAGAGGTAAGAAGATAGATCAGCACTCTAGTGGTATTTCACCATTGGAATGTTATTGAATCATCTATTTCTTTGTCCCTGTCATGTACTACATACAGATGTCATGTAAAAACAGCACTGAAAGATGAGCTTACAGGACCTTGTTTGCCAGCATGGGATCCATTTGCATGACATGCTCTAATGCATGAATTCCCCTACAGACACAAATATCCCAAA
The DNA here is from genome assembly GCA_013389865.1 of Piaya cayana. Lineage (NCBI taxonomy): Eukaryota > Metazoa > Chordata > Aves > Cuculiformes > Coccyzidae > Piaya > Piaya cayana. Next base: position 74,838 of record WAAB01002934.1, on the reverse strand, counting down.
GGGTTTTCTGATGAGTTATTCAATTGTATGGATGTCAATATTTATAGCTGTTTAATCTAAAACATAATTTCTAAATGTTGATCTTTGATATTCCTTGTGGAATCTTTTGCTTGCTAACTTTGTACATGTATGCTGAATTTTTTTTCATTATTAGCAAAGTATCATAGTCCAGCATGTGCATTGGTGTGCATTAACGCGGCGGGGGCCAAATGAACTTCACAAACAAATCAATATGATTTCAGATGAAGTCTTATTTATTCAGCATCCACCGTTTTTTATATAGGACAAGCAGGCCAAAACATCAGGTAAACTCTCATTGGTCACTCTGCCCTAGCAACTAGCCTCTCCTGGCAACAGCCCATCCCAAATCTCCCTGCCACCAGCCTGAAAAACTCCTGCCCTACCTGCAAACCACTCCATTAACGTAACACAACAGAGTAATCCAAAATCTTTGTGACCCTCCCAACTCCACCCTGCCAGGGCACTTAAAAAACAATCCCAACACTTCTGCACTGGGTTGAAGCAAGCTGTACCCAGCAGCCAACATTCTTCCATGGTGTGTATTGCAGGTGGTGCGTGTCCGGGGGCAGCCTGTCTTTTCATCTGTGTGCTGGTTGTGTGCAGCCAAGGCTGGCAGGAAGATCTGTTATGCAAAGGACTTCTTTCAGGGTGATTACAGAAAATTTGACAACCTCATCAGCAAGTCTGCTGCATGCCAGTGTGGAGGAGGGAGAAGGAAAATGCCCAGGGAAGGGTGATCTTTATGGTTTGCCAACTACAATGCCACAACTACAGAATCTAGGGGGAAGATTGCTACTGTTTGGCATGACTCAACTACAAGAGCACAGAGCACATTATTGTCCTCGACCTTGGCAGAAAGAGCTGGCAGTAAGCTTGCTGGGCTGCTGTCTTAAGCTAGAGATAGTAGTGGGAGGGATATGGTGGCAAAATAGCAGATGTGTCTGTGCCTTGCATACTGCAGTGCTGTGGCTGTGTGGGGAGAGGGACAGGGGTACCTCAGACACTGCATACCTCTCTCTTCCTGCCATGAAAGGCTTCACCAGGAGTGAGTGGGTCCTGTTTGCCCATGGGACCAGCAAGGGGTTTCCAGACTCTGGTGGAATAACATGCCTGTCAAGGACAATAACACCATTAAAGCTCTTGGTAATATTAGAAAGGTAATAACAGGAGGTTTACACAGGCTGATGGAAGAACAAACTGGTTCCGTGGAGACCTTGCTGAATTTGGTGAGATCAATGTAATGTGGAGTGTGTGGCAGTTCTTTTGGTGGCTGCTTTGCTAATTTATTTACTTAAGGGATTAATTTCTGTGAGCTCTTAAACAAAATGAGGTTTAAATCTCAGCTGGATTTTTGTGCATCTGAGGCACTGATGCCTGACCTTTGTCTGTGCTCCACAGCAATATTTTGTTTTGCAGCACGACAGAACTCCTCTCCTAATTTCTGCTAAGCAGGCCTACTGAATAGTTTGTCTGTTCTTAAAATTAATCTCACAGAGTAGCTTCTCCAAATCAATTTGTTCTACCTACTGAGATGGGTGACAAAGTAGTATATAAAGACATCTTCAATATAATGACCTTGTAAACAGGCTGAACTCTGCCCTGATATGTTGCCACAGAATTAGCTGAGAGCACCACTTGTTTGCTGCTGCTTCCAATTTACTTCAGATTTTGTGTCCTGTGGTAGCAAGCAGTAGTACTATAGCCAGCCCTTTGGCGATTCCTGCTTTTCCAGCTCTCTCTTTGTCCTGCTAAAGGAAAGTATTGCAATCCCCATTTCATCCATGATGAGCCTTTCCTATTTCTCTCCTACATCTTCCTGCCTTAGAGTTAGCTTTGTTTCTGCTCTCGCTGTGGTCTCTTGAGTGCTGGCAATGACAGCTCAATCCTTGCCACTCTTCATCCCAGAATTCCTTTGGAAACCATCCTGGTATTATTGACCAAAGCCTTCATGCTGCCTCATGAAAAATCTTGCTCCAGAAAGTCTCAAGATGGTGGCACATGGGCAGGACTGAAATGCATGTTTTACCAGCTTTCATTGTCAAAGACCAGTTACTGCATAAACATGTACAAAATCTGATAATCATTAAGAATCCTCTGGTTTTCAGGAAGACCTTAAAATCAAGGAAATTTAATGATCCATGCAACCATGAGATTAATAAAATTAATATTTTATTGCCTGTGATGTACTGTGCTGGGTAATGCAAGCCAAGTACATGGCAGTGCTGCCCTCTGCAGCCTCCCACTTTGGTGCCCACAGTGGTCATGGGAGAGTTGTTTTAGGGCAGCCCTAACTGAGTATGGCTGGAAAGCTACCCAACCTCAACAAGGGTATCTTAATGCTCACTCCTCCTGTTGTCACCTTGCTAATGTGCTTTTTTGATGGCAGGCTACTATACACCCCAGTCAACCTTTCCTATTGCTGTTAAGCAAGCTGGATTTTTCTTGTTTTCTTGGGATTCTCTAAGCCTTAGCCCATGTTAATGATGCTTCAGATGTTGGTGTAGTTATATGCAGCAGACCTACTAGAGGGACTTGACTTGTGGTGGGTATGGTGAGTAAGGACCCCCCCTCCCCCCCCAGTCACAGCTGTTTTGCTCCCTATTCATTTCTGGCCTGAAAGTCTGCACTTTTGTGCCTGCCACCAGTTCTGGCTGCCCATGGCAAGAAGACTTAATGCTTTGTAGGTGGTATTTTTAGTGGAGTACTGTTCTTTGCTTGGAAAAACAAATATTTCAGGAAAACAGGCATTATGTTCTTAGCAAAGTTTGTTCAGTTTTCTGGACTGTGCATTAGGTTGATATTTTGATGAAGAGGTTGAATTACTATGTATTTTTCACTGCAGTAATTTTGACTGGAATTAAGTAGAGTGGATGGATCTGTTGAGATAACTTTGAAAAAACCCAAACATTTTCCTGCTGGTTTTGTTTTTTTATTGGATAATCAATTCTATTTAATTCATTCAGTGTCTCATGGGAGCAAAGTATGTGATACTTTGTTACCAGATACACCTGTTTGCCTTACCTGTGCTGGTGTTATAGTACATATTTGTCCCATTCTATGTAATCTGTCTCATTCAGATGCAGACGCTTATCTTCAAAGTTGGCAGTTTTGTATTTAGACTTATTTACAGTGTCTAAGTGAATAGAAGTCATTCTTCAGTTTCTTCACTGTAAGTGAGGAGAGAGTTTGGCCTCAGTGTAATTCAATGTAAACTCATCCCAGCAAAGTAGCTAACTTCCTAAGAAACTGTGCAGAGTCCCTAACTTGTGTGTATGATGACTTGGAGGAACTGAGCCAAGCCTTGACTTTCAAGCTGGGGAATTCGGTTTTAATCTATTTGGCAGCTCTTCACTGCATGTTTCTCAGCAAAGCCCTATTATTGTCATTCTTTCCTTCTATTTTATGTCCAGAAATTAACATGAACAATGATAATCTTTTTGGGAAGCCAGTAGGGAGAGTCCAGAGTTATGTTAAATTTAGTCCATTTAGAAATGATCAAGTCATGAACTTGCAGAAACAACACAGGATGCAAAATGTAACTGGTTTGTGCAAGCAAAAATATTTCCTATATGGGTGTAAGTTTATGTTTATGCTTACTTTCTCCTCACTTGGTTTATATAAAATGGCTTCCAGTTACTTTTCTGGTAGTCAGCTGTATTCTGAAATGCTCTAGATGATGTCTTGTAACTAAAAAGAACAGCTTATCGATACCATGCTAATGATACTGTAAGCATCTTGTTGTCTGGGGCTACTTGAGAACTGGAAAGTATTTGAGGTAGTATAGGAGCTGCTGTAACCATTTTGTGTGACAAACAATTAGGGTTTAAATACAGCTCAGTTCTGGCTGCTAGGCTGAATGTTCAGGAATTGTTGGCAGACAACAGGTATAAAGACCAAGTCATCCCAATGCGCAAGAAAGAAATCAAGGTAATCAGAAAAAGCCCACCTCTCTGGAAGGCGGCCAGCCAAGTTAGTTCAGCCAAATAGCAGCTGGAAGTATTTAATGGAATATAATTAAAAGAATTGAAAATTATACTAAGAAAAAAATATTGAAGCTGATGGAATTAAAGTAGATTTTGGAAATCATACATATATACTTAAGCCTCCTAAATTAATTCAGTTTTTTTCTATAATTGTACACAAGTATTTATAGGCTGAACTGTCCTGTTTTATTGTGAACAGTCATCAAATGAAAAATTATGATTGATATTCACATTGTATTTTCATAAATTAATATCATCCTTTGGGAAATAACTGTTGTTTCTAAAATAATTCTCTCCTGGCCCTGGGGGCTCCCAGAGAATGAAAATGACCTTTAAAGGTGGAGTGTCAGAAAAGCTCAGCTGAAGTACAATGCAGTATGGTCTTGTTAGAAGTTTGGGGTGCCACTTCCCCTGTGCATTCTAATGGGCAGTACTCAGTCATATATTTGGCAGGGTAGATGGGACTGAAATCTACTTCAAACATATCACTAAAGATTAGTTAAAAATAATTGGAATGGATGATAGAGCTGGAGGGAGAATGCCAATTCCCCATGGACTCCGGGTGCTGGGATCAGATTGTAGCCTGCATGCCTGGTCACAGGCCCGCATCATCTGGAACTACCTTCTCATTCTCAGATGTATTTGCAATGTAGATTATACTATGTGTTTAAAAGAAAAAAAATAATCCTATGCACTGTACCACCTGGGAAAAAGAACTGTATGCACTCAGAATAAAGGTGAGCTTGACTTTAAATTTCCTGGTTGCCTGCAGCTTCAGGCTGCAGAGGAATAGGAATATAACTTGAATGAATGTGAGGACTGTACTGGGACATGTTTCAGGTCTTTGAACCACTTGTCTTTACATGTAGTTCTGTAATAAGTAGACAGATTTATGGGGTTTTGGACAGTTGGTATTTATGATCTGAGAAGCTGCAGCTGTGCTGCTACACCGCATCTTTCAAATACATCAAAATGGTTGGCAAAACTGACTTCTCAATGGAGATGAATTTACATTTTTATCAGTACTGGAAAGCCTCCACTTATTATTATTGAAATAAATTTGCCTGAGAAAGAAAAGAAATATGTAACAAAGCAGAATCCTGTAACAAAGCGGTTTAGTGCTTTAGCACTTTTTGAGAGAGTGTATGGTCAAATTGTTATTTTTAGCTGGCAGTGTTTTAATACTTCTTTAAGGGGCAATGTTGTAACTAAAACATAGTTTCATTAATGCTGGGAGGAAGTAACTTAGATGCTTCTGTGCTGATCCTACTTATAACTGTCTCAGTGATTCCAATAATATTTGCAAGATGCAAGCTCCCAAATACTTAAAAAATCTTACAATGTATTTCTCCTTTTATTTTTTTTATCTGTTGGAAACATTTATTGACCTCTGTCTGGCAAACCACCGCTTAGAATTTTGCAGCACTATATCTCACTCCTGACCCCAGTGGCAAAATTCTCAGCAACTTCAATAGAAACAAGATTGCAGCCCAATTATGACAGGATATTATGGAAAGTACCATAACACATTGAAATGGGAAAGAGGATTTTAGGTTGAAAAGTAGGAACTATAAAATTTGAATTTAGCTGTAACAGCTATGATTAAATATCCTCTCTCTACTATTTCCCCATGTGAATGTCTGGAGGGGATAAAGTCTTTGCAAGGACTTGAATAATGGCATGTGGTCAGAAAGTCTCTTCCAGTTGCATCTGAAAGCTTTACATGTAATAAGATATACCACAGCTCTGAGAGTATGTTCTCAAGTGGAAAATCAAGCAATAACATTGAGTTTTTCTGTTGTTCTTTGTGGATCTAATTGCATTACAGAATTAGGTAAAAAGAATAAGAAAACCACACAGACATGCCCTCTCTAGGCTGTTCCTTTCCTGTAGTTAACAATGTAGTTACTATAATTAAAGAAAAAAAGGAGATCTGTGAGTTTGAGCTAGCTCTGAGATGTGTTGATGTTTAGATAACAACAATATTTAAAATTTCATTTTTGCTGGCTAGAAACTTATTCTCTTAAATTCACTTAGAACAATGTTTGCAAAGATCAGTTCCTATTTCACTGACAACCAGTGCAATTTTAATAATGAAAGCATTTACAGGGAATGTTTATATTCAGCAGAGGGATGTGTGTGTGTAAATACAAGTATGTATGTATACCTGCTATTGTTTATTTTTATGTATGAGTATATGTTTAAAAAACAAACAACTTTTTCCTTTGTGAGCTCAAAGTTTATGCATAATATTGATAAAATCCATCTCCGTGGTGATGGTTTTCAGAAACTTCAACAAGAGATGCAACATTAGAGCTCTTCCAGTCCTTCCCCATCTTCTACACAGGCATCCTCCTGGGAAGTGCTTTTGTCTATAATGTATGCATACCTAACAATTCAGTATTCTACATAGTGTAAAATTTGTATTCCATACAAAGGATTTTTTTCCCCCTAAGAGGTATTTTTTACCTACTTATTATTAGACAGAAGAGCATCATATTTTAAGATTAGAAATTCTTTATTCTTTACATTTTTTCCTTGTACCACAAATGTGCCTTAGAGTATATGTTTTGTGGAGTTTGGGTGGTGGATGGATGGGAATTGCAGGTTTTCCCTTGATGCTGCTGAAATGTGTTTGACAGTGCTTTGTATATTATGCAATCACATTGGTATGTCCCATAAGGCTTAGTCAAAGGTGAAATTTATGTTCCTTTAACGGCAGGAAGAAGGAAAAGCGCATTGATGTACAAATACTTCCTACTCCGAGCTGATTCTCCCCCCCTCTCTGCCTCATAGCTATAATTTAGTGGCATAGCTACTTAATAGCATCAAATGGTACTAAAATAAACAGCTGCTCCCAGTACTTGCTAGCTAATATAGCCTATCAGCTCAACAATTCATGGCAGAAGCATTAGATTCACTTCATTACTGATGGAGTAACTGATGGAGACTGGGAAGGGTATTTCAAAGAATAGCAGGCAGCTAACATCAGTCTGATGTCTCTGAAATCCTGGGTGCTTTTCAGCAGGTTTGCTTTGGGAATTGGAGGGAAGAAAGTTTGTAGCCTCTGAGAGGAACAGAATTATGTGATGCTGCTCTGAGTCTTTGCAGTACTCTTGAGAACTTGGTCATCTTCAGAAGATGTTTTCTAGAGGGGCCAAGTGAAGAGGATGCTATTTCAGCTGGGGAAGCATCCTGGTGAATAAGGGCTAGCAGTTAAAGGGAATGATTCAAGATCTTCACTCTTCCTGATCTGCACTGCCTGGGAAACAAGTTTGCTCAAGATCTTGGAGAAAAACGGTAAAGAAAACTTTTGTAGATGCACATGCTTTTCTTCTCAGCATTTATGAATGTTGCAGTCAGTGCTTACGTGGTTAAATATGGATCCTGGAAGTATAAATTAATGATGGCTATTTGATACTAAATGAACAAAACATGTAGGTTAATAAAATTATTGTTCTCTTTCCAGCACCGCAAACAGGGTGGCTTTGTTCTCACTGAGATCTATCAGGAGCTGGGGATGCTGTTGCTCATGGCACCACTGCCTTTTGGCTCCTCTCTGTTGCTGTACCCTGCTGCCTGTGATGATGGCCCTGGGACAGCAGCTTGTCTTGGACCATCTTGCCTTTGCTCTTAATTATTTTCCTCAGAACATCAGTGCAGTTGACCCATCACCGCTGGTGACCATGGGATGCTCAGCTTTTCTTCTGCAGTGTGTGACTGCCATGAATCTCTTTCAATTTGCCTTTGTGCTGTTGCTGAAACTTGCTGTGAAGCAGCTACCTACTTGTGCAGAACTTGTGGATCTACTTGTATTTTCAGGCTTTCCCTGCTAAAGCACCTTGTATGTGCCAAGCAGTAAAAGAGAGACTCCCATAAAGGACAGGTTATACAGTTGGTGGAGCACTGCTGGCAGCACTTTTGACATCTATTGGTTTACATATTTTTACCTTGTAGGAAGATAACTCTTCCTGATACAATTAACAAGTCCCTCATTTTTCTTCAGTGCTGTAGCATCAAATAGGATAAAAGGCAGAGTTGCTGTAGATGCCAACTTGTTGATATTTGATGTTGATACGGCTTACAGCTATAGTTCTCCATCAGCAGCAGGCAAGAAGGCCTGGAAAATGTCCAGTTCTATTAGATGACTTGTGTTGGTCAAATACTGCTACATTCTGATGCTGAGTAGCTTTTCTGCAGTGATATCAGGAGCACATCTCGCATTTCAGATTACACAGGAAAAAGGCAACCATGCTTCTCCTTGAGGAGCGGATGCTCACTGAAATGAAGTGATATTGGCCAAATAAATGTAAGAAAAAAATTGTTTTCACTTGCACGTTGTTACTGTTAAGGCTTTCCCATCTCTGTGTTTCTAGCTGCCTTGTTTTTCTCCTTTTTTCTCCATGTTGTGATACTCTTCCAAGTGCTTGGGCCATGTAATTGCTTTCTTGATGGTAATAAAGTGCATGATGGTTGTGATGAATTAATGACTTACAGTGGTTGTGTTTTAAGCGTGATGTCTTTATTTCAAGGGTTAGAACATACTTGGGGGCCATGAGAGCATAAATTATTAATTGTAAACCTCTAAAGTGAAAAAAAATGCAGTAAATTGAAAGGGAATTTTTAAACCATACAATAAAAATGGTCCTGATTTTAGTTCTAGTCGTTAGGGGCCCCATAGTTTTTTTTAAACAGAGGGACAGTACTGCTTTTGTTTCCTGTATGCTTTCTGGTGTGTTTTGTAGCATGACACTGGGTGGAAGTCTGCTAATCTTTGGCACTGAAAAGCAGAAAGCGTAACCAAAACACACTGGAGTGCACTGTGAACCACTTTCAGTGGATCCTTGTGCACCTCTGAGTTATGGGACAAGTTCCCAGAAATGATGCCTCAAGCTCTCTGTTCATCGTTTTATGTTCTGGAACTGTCATGGTCTTAAAATGAAGAAAGTAGGTAGAAAGAAACCCAATGGATGCTTTGTTAAATTAGCCAAATTTTAGTAGTGCCGTTCGTTTCAGAAACAATACATGAAGCCCAAGCAAGTGTATTTTTGTCATGGCCACCAACAGCAAATTCAAATCCAAAGCACCTGCTAACAAGCCATGTCAAAGAGTGGGTCTCCGGTTTGCATCTTACTTGAATGGTTATTCACTCACTGCGCTGTAGGAAATATCTTGAGCTTCTAAATAGTTATTAGCCCGGTTATTCAGACCTACAAAAATGTATGACAGCAGCTGAAAAACCTCCACTCCAAATATATGAAGTCTGACACACCACCCCCTCCCCAACACTGTGCCTGTAACTCTTTTCTATTCAACAAATTAAGAAAATCAGCTACTATTACCTCAAAAATAGTTCTCTTCTGAGTTGACACACAGCTGCATATGATGCTGCCAAATTTCAAAGCAACTCCACAGATAATTTTATGAAAGGTTCTTGAGGATCTCCAAATTGCAGGGGGCCAGGTCTGGCTGGGTGCTTAAGCACATTAATGTTGTTACTAGCTAGATACTGCTTCACAGACAAAGTGTTGTGGGCTGGTATGCACAATATTCCAACCAAGGGTAAGAAAATAAATATCTGAACCTGAGTCCACTCGTATTGAGTGAAGTGATTGAGCCGAGCCACGTCTCACTGTGACAGGTTAGAACATGTTCTATAAACATCTCTTTTTCTCTCCCTCAACCCTGTCTTGGGTGGTTTTTTTTGTGTTGGACCATGTGTTCTTCATAGTGTAATTTTGTTAGGGTCAGTATCTGATTTTTAGATCCTTTCAGCAGGGTCTGCTTGTTATTTACCCCAGGAGACAGATAAAGATCTAGCATGGGTGAATGTATTTGTCTTCAGTGCCACATAAACATGAACTTGATCCCTCCTAAGACAAATGAAAGTGGTAATGCTCTGATATAAGAGTTTTTTTTTAAAGGATGTTTAGATTTATGAAAAGATATTTTGATTTCTAGGAGAGAAAGTCTGTATCTGCAAGCAGTGGTGCCAGATGGACACTGGTATTTCCCCAAAGCTGAAATTTTTGGAGGCCATTTGAGTTTTTACATTAACTCAAAAAGTAAATAAGTGAGAAATTAAACTAGCAGCTAGCTGGAAATTTAATGTTAGTGCCTGATCACTGTGGGCCAAGTTACATTCATGGAATATTTGCTCTTATAACAGTAGTATCTCTTTGATATGCGTACAGTTAGTAGTAGTTTCATGATACAGTCAGAAACTGCATCCTGTGGTTTCATCCTTCAGTTTTTCATTGATAATGTAAAAGCACAGTAGTAAAAAGCTTTTATATAGCATAGATAATCCCAGTTTATGCTGCATTATTAAGGCAATTAATGTGAATGGGTTTTTATCATTTGATTGATTAATCTATTTTTTCTTTTAAGAATGAAAAATTCTGAGGGATGTTACCATACCACATTTATTAATTCTATTCAATGAAAGATTCAAACTCTTGTTACAAGGAAAATAAGGCACATGCCTCACAGCTGCCTTTATGTAATGGTCTAGAATAGTTCCTTTGAGGCCATTATGATATGTATGTGAATGTGTGTCCAATTTTAGAGATGATTTCATAGAGTATTATGCACTGCATGAATTTTGCAATATAAAACACTGATACCTGTTAGAACTATGTGGTATTTGTCACACATAAAGGTATAGCTGAAGTCACTATATGTAATGTTAGCCTTGTCAGGGAAGTTACTCTGTGTCCACCTTTGGAGAAAAGAGTTGTGCCTTTTCTGTTAGTGCTTAAAAATGCAGTTCTATTATGAAGGTCACTGGGTGTCAACAGACTGAGTCAGGGATAAGTAAAAGCATTTTTTCTGGCTGTGAGTCATGCCTTTTAGCTGTCTTATTGCAGTAGTATATGTAGTGGCTAGGTAACCCTGTTGTAAATGTGGAATTAAATGATCTGAATTAAATTTCTCCCTCTCCTAGTATGCATGTAACAAACCCTTCCTTTCTGACACAATGCTTCCGTCTCACGTAGCTGCATGTTAAGTGTAAACCATGCCCTAAGATACTAGAATATGAGCACTATATGGAAGTCTTTAAGGTTTGTGTATGTGTGATGCACAGTGTAGTTAAGCCCTAGCACCAGTTAGGGTATTAGGTACGGAAATCACGATACAAACTGGGATTTTCCAGTCTGCTGAGTCTTATACTTCCAGACTTACTGATTAAGAGATTTACTATAAAAGAACTAAAAGGATTTATTGAAGATGCATTAAAGATTTATTAAAAGAGGGGGAAATACTATTCAGAAGCACTTACTCACTGCCTCTACAACTTCTCTGTGCTGATTTTGAGGCACTATTGTAAATAGCCAAGTGCACAACTGAGCAGTGGTTTGAAGAAGCACAATACTGGACCCAAAACTCTCTGGGCAGGCAATTTTAAGGCTGGGATCATGCAATGTAGCAGGTTTCTGCACAGACAAGAAGGTTTGGGTTCAAGTGCAACATGACTTTTCATTTCCACCCCAGGTAGGCCTTACCCTGCATAGGGTGCAATTGAGCCTAATGTGCACATCTGGTAGTTGGGCAGGATTTGGTTAGTAAGCCTTAGGAAGCAAGAATGACTGAGTTCTCCTAGAAAATAACTCTAATCTGCTTACTCTGGGTAGGTGCCAGCATGCAGAGAGCAAGAGAAAGATTTTTGCTTGTTGACAAAAATGGATGACTTTACATATGGGAAACCTCCAAAACTGTATGTATGTTTGCCCTGGAAAACTACACGTTCGTGAATCCTACACGCTGGACCTGCTCAAAACAATTCTGTGTGATAACCTTCTATGCTCTTTCTTTAAAAGGCAGTTCTACATGGCAGACACTATTTTTTTTATGTATCCAGCTAAATTCTATATGTTAAAATAATGGTATTCCTGGGGATGTTCACACCAGCTCGGAGAGACAGATGGGAAGAAAGGAGTGAGCTTGACTGATTATCTGGTTTGGGATGGAGTAGTGATCTTGGGAAGGGGTCCTTGGTCTCTCTTTTTTCACCCACCTCTGCCCTTTCTCAAAATTCTGTGTTAAATGAGTAGAAATCTGAAGAAGTGTTGCCTACTTGTATAACTTTAATCGTGAAAGATGTGGTGAGCATACCCTCAACCTTTAATGTAATTTTAAACTAATAACACAGTTTAGATATTGTAGACTGCATATAGCATGGGAGGCTGAAATTGTCATTCCAGCAGGATATCCCAGTGCTCTTGGGAGTATTTCAGGATAATGATCTTCATGTGTTGCTTCTTATGGGTCTGGTCAGGATATATGTATGTGGTGTTTGTGCACATACATCTTTGATATGTTTGAAGCGTGCATGTTCTTAAACCAGATTGTGTGCTGGTCATTACTGTAGAAACCCCTAAGTACATGTGCCTCAGCAGACACAAACTCCAGGCACTGGATAGAGACTGAAAGACAACTATAACAGAGTTAATAAAGCTAGTTGGAAAATCTGTTTAAGGAGAGCCAACATGGAACAGGCACTTCTTCTCACAAGAAGGTAGGAAAATTCCAAAAGCCAGAAGAAACCCACTCTTGTAATTGGAGCCTTTGGATCTAAAACCTAAGAGGTAATGTAATTTGTCGCTCTCTGGAAAGCTCAGAGTCAACATAGAGCAGGCCAAGATGGGAGACTGAATTATCTATAAATTTGTCTGATTGTCTGCACAGAATAATTTGCTCTTTCCTTCCATAAATGAAATAAACATATGTTAAAAATGCAATTTTTCTTTTACTCTTGAAACATCAGAGACTGAAAATAATCACTTAAAAATTCTCTGTACTGGTGAGACAGGGTTGTTTTGGATGTATTATTGTGATGAGTTGAACTTGTACTATTCAAGAAAATAGTGAAACCGGGAAGCTTGGGAAAGAAATGTTAAGCCAGAATCCTCTTAGTTACTGTTTAGAGAATTAGTTGCTCTTTTAGGCTATTAAAAACTGTCCAGAGTATCAACTGTGTATTTACTGTCTGAAAAGACTGGCCATTAAAAACTTCTGAGCTTGAACTTAGAAGACGCAAAGGTATAAAATTGTCCAATTGTGTTGATAGTGTTAAATCTTCTGATTCATGTTCACAGTTCATATTTCTTGTAAAGTGTGAGCATAGAAGTAATTCACATGCATTTCTAAAGACATCAAAATATACATGCACCAGAATGCAAAAGATGATTAAAATATCATGATTTGTTACTTACTGTAAATCCAGCCCACTGCATATTTCTGAATCCCTCACTGATATTTCTGGATTCTTTCTTATAAGACTTCTAGACAAAATGCTGAGATTAAAAGTAAACAGTAAATATTTCAGTAATGCACACTTTAAAATCAAGTCATAATCAGAAAAATGATTGTTTTTCAGTGTACAGACAAGCGTACTGCATTTCTTTGAAAGACTGACTTTTTCATGATGCTTGAAACCTTTGTTCTGCTAGTGCTTTCAGTGGAGAAGGAAACTGTTCCTCTATGTATTCGTCCTGTTATTCTGTTCACTGAATCCCAAAAAGTGCTGTTGGGTCTGCTTTTCCTGGATGAACAATTAAGAATAGTGTCCATCTGTTTTTATGAAAAAATTGAACGGGAAAATGCTGATTTATGCATAGAGAATGGATTAACTTTGTTTTGCAAGGGACATCAAAGAGCAGCACACCCAGTGGTTTCAGCTGCCCAAGGAAGCTTTATATCCCAGCTAGTACTAGCCTGTTGATGTTTCGCTACTTGGCTGTGGCAATAGCTGCTATTTGGCAGTCAGCAGCAGAAGTCAGTAGTAGGCCTGGACAGGTTAACCTCAGTGAGTTTTACTCAAATTGTGCATGAAAATGTTAGTTTTGCATGTGGGACCTATTTTAGATACTGACAAGGAACACTGATTCTGTGTTTTGCCTGTTTTACAGAACACACTGTATAGTGTCAGTCTCTGGCAGAGGAGGTTTGCTTAAAAGTTGTCTGCAATGTACCACGCCTTCAATTTATTCCAACACTTTGCTTCCATGCCGTCCAGTTAAATGCCATTATTTATACTATTTTTAGTACTTCACACATGCCGTCTGGGAGCATGCTACCAAGGAGTCTGAAACTCTTGTCATGATGCTAGAGCTTTGTGCCATGACTTGCACAGTTAAAAGTGGTTCTTAGTGCCTGTGTTGAAATAATATTGAAGTTAAATGAGAAGTTACCTTGTGTTTTCGAATTATAGACTACTTTTAATTGCCTTTTGTCATTAATTTCTTTTTTCTTTTTTTTTTCCTCCCAGTTGTTGACCACTCTTTCCTTTGCTATTCAGAATGGCCAAGTACTAGCAACCTGGGGCTGCCTAACAGCCGCAAGATGCCAGTGCTCTGAGACTTGATCATCTCCCCAATATTTGGACTGCTTTTGAAGGCTATGGATAAGGCCTGGAGGCAGTGCTGACATTAAATGCCATTAATTTGGAAAACTTAAAATTATTCTGAGTATAGGTGTAGTTATTATGACTGGCTTGTACCAGGTAGCGTGAAGAGAAGCAATTTAATGAGCCTGTTCTGTGAAAAGGTCACAAAAAACCTGACCTGCTTCTTTACCATGCAGTGAAAGTATATGTTGATGCACTTTGACTGTATAGTAAAAAAGCAGGAAAACCCAGAGCAATGCCAGTCTGTTGCATGCCTGCACTCTTGGTATGTGGTGCTATAGGTGTTACTCATGTTTGTTAGATACAGTTCCTCCTGGCGTTTTTGCAGGTTTCATACCTTAATGTATCTGTCAAGGGTTACAGCTTCCCCAGGGCATGAACCACAAGTTCTCTGTTTCTTTCAGCAATTAGAAATCTGATGCAACACAAGTTTGACAGTCCTTTTGCTCAAGCAGTTAACTCTGAAGGCACCACCTGTGGTCTGTCCTTTTATGGGAATAGTTTTATGCTTCAAGAGAATACAATTTAGATTTATTTGTAGCTACATTTGAAGTATTTCAAGTGCAATAGTGCATCGTTTACTTTTACATGTAGTTGAAGGTGAAAAGCTAAAGTACTATTTTCAATAGACAATAAATTATAAAAATGTATAGCATTTTTAGGAATTGGGAAACAGAGGGGGATTAACTGCTAGAAGCAGCAGAAATGTGGGTTATCTAGTCTGTCACAACATTGTTCACATCAGACAACTACTTTGAAATCTTTTTGATTAATTCCTCAGTGAGCAGTGCACATGGGTGTTTGACCATTGCTTTTTGAAAGTGGATCGATACCACTTGAAGAAGTGCTGTTATCTGCTTAGGCTGCTCAAATGAATTGTACACCAAACACTAGATGAAAATTCTGGCCTTTCCTCTCATGCCAAGGGATTTCAACTAGTCACTTTAACTTTTAAAATGTTAATACAATATTACACAACACAAAATCTTCTGAAGACTTGTACTCCCTAGTGTGAATAGACAATGAGCCTAACTGGTGCTGGCTGGGAGAGCAGTTTGGAGTCCACATGGGCATCACTTGCTCTGCTGGAGCTTGCATGGAGCTCTGCATTTCTCACTTGAATTGGCGACTGCTGTCTGCATTAACAAATCTATCTCTCCTTTCCCAGACCACATCCCACTGGCATCCTGACAACAAAAAGCTAACAAACTTAAACATTATGCAGACTACCTCCTTTTCTCTGGGTTCTAAGAGTTAGGGATTTAATAAAAACTCTAAATTTATTTCCTCAATTCTTCTTGCAGTAGAGAAACTTAAGGTGAGATTTATGTCATGGAATCCTGACCCTCTGGAAGACAACTTGATGGATATGGTGGACAAGGAGCTGAGCAGGTGTCAGCTGGATGTTCTGGGGCAAGGGCAGCCAACTAAAGCCCAGGCTGTTTTAGTAGCACAGTGAGAGAAGGGTGCCTGATCCAGTTGGGCTCTCCAGCACAAAGAAGACACTGGTGTACTAAGTTGTTAGGGGGAAGGCTGGAGCAGTGACTGAGAGGTTGAGGGAGGTGGCTCCTTTCAGCACTGAGAAGGTGAAAAGGAGTCAATGTTGCTGTCTGCTGCCACATGATGGAGGAGAGTATAGTGAAGGGAAGAGAGAGTTACAGGAGTTGTTTTTTGTTTTCATGTAAGTGAGCATTAGTTTCTTGTTGACAGCTTTTACAGCAAGCTTTTTATACCACGGGTGGTGGAATAAAAGTCGTGCCTCACAGGGATAAGGCAGAAGAGTTTTTTTCACACCAGTATGATTAGAAGAGGTTTATTTTGCTCCTTTCAAAGTAAGGCAGCCTAAATCCCACAGCATCACAGCAGCTCAGTACCTTTCTCCCTTTGACTTTTCCTTTCTGCCTAAGAAAGATAATTGCCATTTGCATTCTGGTGGACAGCCTGTAGGCTCCAGTGTTTCCAAGGATCCTTTTGTGTACGTGCAGTGTCTGGGCTGGGACGAGCTAGCAACAGGCATCCATATGGGAGGAATTTAAATTGTCTGAGAGGCATGAATGCTGGAGTACTGTAAACAGTATTTTCACACACTGCAGCTAGTTCCCACATTTTCCATTGCTTTAGGCTCTCTCCTCTGATCAAAAACAAACAGAATGGTCTGGGAGCTGAGGAATGTAGTCTGAAGTGCAGTCAGCATGCTGTCTCCATTGCAATGTACAACTGGTGTCAGGAATGGAGCTGTGTAATGCCTGTACAAAAGAGAGATCTCCTAGCATGGAGTTCATTGCTTCTCAGTGTCAAGGCTGCAATTCTCAGAGGCTTTAAGAGGGATAATCCACTTCAGTGACTGGATGCTTTACCCTGTCAGTAAACGGAAGCGATTCATTGAAGACCTTCTCAGAGGAAGTTTCAACACTGAGCATGCAGAGTTAGTAAAGCAGTTTTCCAGTCATCTGTGAGTAAATGGGAATATTCACTACTGGGGAGCATTTCCCAAACTTCTTGTTGAAGAAGAAAATAACTCTGGTAGGGGTCAGTGACTTTCCAGAAGTCTGCTGAGCAAGCATAGTGAGTGTATCACATGTCTGTATTTTGTTAGGATGACCATGAATGTAATAATGCTTCAGCTTCTCCTTTGTACTGCTGCCTGCCTTTTGCTCAGGCCCTCGTGTTCCAATCTGTACATCTGGTCTTTACTGTAGTACATTGCTTGACTTCCCCTTGCAACTTGCATGATGCATTTTTCTCATGAAGTAAAATGTATGCAAAAAAAGTCTGATTTGGACACTAAATAATTCTAGTATGCATGATGTGCAAATGCTGATATTATTAGATATTATTAGTGCATATTTATCACACCCACAAGTAATTATCTGATTCTTGCACTGGACAAAACCAACCTTTTTTTTTTTAGGATGCCCTTGCACAACAAAATATTTTGCAGCATCTAGGAATGTCCAGAGGGACCTGGACAAGCTGGAGAGGTGGGCTTTTGAGAAACTCATGAGGTTCAACAGGGCCAAGGACAAGATTCTGCATCTGGGTTGGGGCAATCCCCATTTTCAGTACATGATGGGGGGGTGACATGATTGAGAGTTGCCCTGCAGAGAAGGACTTGGGTGTGCTGGTCGATGGGAAGCTCGACATGAGCCATCAGTGTGCACTTGCAGCACAGAAGGCCAACCATATCCTGGACTGTATCAAAAGAAGTGTGGCCAGCAAGTCAAGGGAAGTCATTCTGCCCCTCTATTCCTCTCTTGTGAGACCTCATCTGGAGTATTGTGTCCAATTCTGGAATCCTCAACATAAGAAGGATATGGAGCTGTTGGAACAGGTCCAGAGGAGGGCCATAGGGATGATCCGAGGGCTTGAGCACCTTCCATATGAGGACAAGCTGAGAGAGTTTGGCTTGTTCAGCCTAAAGAAGAGAAGGCCAAGAGGTGATCTTACAGCAACCTTCCAGTACCTGAAAGGAGCCTACAAGAAAGCTGGAGAGGGAATATTCATAAAGGCTTGCGGTGAGAGGACAAGGGGGAACATGTAGCAAATGGAGAGATTAGACATTAGGAAGAATTTCTTCACCACAAGTGTAGTGAGACACAGGAATAGGTTACCAAGGGAGGTTGTGGATGCCCTGTTCCTGGAGGTTTTTAAGGCCAGGCTGGATGGGGCCCTGGGTAACTTGATCTAGTGGGATGTCCCTGCCCATGGCATGGGGGTTGGAACTAGATGATCTTTAAGGTCCCTTTCAACCTTAACTATTCTATGATTCTATGATTTTTTTTCCTTAGCTAATTATGCCAAACCTGTGGAAGCGCCCTCATTATTCTGCATTCTGTCAAACTGACTTAATGTGGTTAAACATAAAAACTAATGGAATACATTTTTTTTCCATGAGCTGCTGGTGAATGTGAGCTAAGTCATTCTTGCAGTATCCAGTCACCTGTTGTGAAGAATCAACAGTGGGAGGTTTTTTAAGGAACCTCTTTCACATTTTACTTAGATGCAAAAGTAACCTTGAGCAGTAAGAGCTTGTTGCCTTTTATTTGTTCCCGTGTGAAGACAATGAAAGCAATCAAAGGAAACTTTTAAAGAGCAAATGTCATTGTCAGTGGAACTTTAATCAGCACACATCTGTCTTTGGTTACTGGAATGCTAGGAAATAGAGGTAAACCTGCCTTGTTATGTAAAATACAACAAAGGACTGGATTTTGTTGGGAAATGAGTCATCAAGATTCAGTTGGATTTTCATGGTTAGGGTTGACCAATATCTGATCATCAGTGGCAACAGCTTTTTGAGACCCACAGACCTGCAGCATCTTCCTGTTAGACATTATTAATGTGCCTGTGCAGTCTTGCTGCAGGCTGATTGCAGAAGAATGGCACAGACTTGTGTCGTTCATACAGCTAGAGCTGAGATGCATGAGTCAGCTGTGGGCCTGACAAGGAACTCAGTTTCTGGGTAATAACATGATTAATGTTTCTGAGCTATCTGGGAATACCACAGCCAGCACTCTCCCTTTATTCCCTTCAGGAAATGCCGTAGCTCTGTGTGTGCATGTCTACCATAGAGGTTAGGAGAAAGGAGCGTGTACAGTTTTGACTATTTATCCTCCTGTTGAATGCATTTTGGGAAAGGAAAGAGGGATATTTTGGTCATATTAACCAGGTGAGATATTAAATTTAGTATTATCACCAATTCATAGGCTCTAACTTTGTGAATGCAAAGTCAGCTCCCAGCAGGATGACATGGACTTGTATGACAAGGAACCTCTCGGAACAGAGGATTCACTGCTCACTATGTTTAGGAGTATTATTTCCCTTGTGACCTACAGTGCTTCTCATTTTGATCATGGTATTTGGAAACTTCATTTGAGGTCACAGACGTTCCTAAGTGTTTTCTGCTTGGGACATAAAATCCAACATGCAGCTGCCACAGTAATGAGTAATCTCTGTGTAGGGCCTGCCCTTCTGTCCATTTGTAGGAAAAAGAAAACCCAGCAGAACAAAAAATGCATTGTTATGAGATAGGGAGAGTTTGCATTTTATATTACAGCGTCTCTGTATGCGAATCTGTAAAATCCCTTTCTAATTATGACATGAGTGTCAAAGGGAATTCTGAAGTAATGTCTTGCACATGTCTCAGAGGTTGAGATAATAATTATGTTTATGAATGTTTTCAGTTGATAAACTCTCTCTCAGGAAAAGAGGACCCTGATTTCTAAGCCCTTTGTCAGTGTTTTCCCTGCCCACTCGCAGCATCCGGCTGACCATAACCCTCAATGCACCTGGCTGCAAACTTAGTGTGTGTATAGGAAGATTAGGGTGGGATATGCAGTCTGGAAATGTGCTGAGAAGTAGTTGGCTGCAACAATGAAGTTGCAAAGTGCATGAACCTCTATTTGTAATGGCATTACAGAGCATGTGACTGAAATTCAGTCACTAAAAACCTGAGTACATGCTCTTGTATGTGCATGAAGTAAATTTGATAGTTTTCTGAAATTGTTTAAAGGCACAGCAGATCAGGAGTAGTGGCATGCTTTCCCCTCTCATGCTTCAGCTCTGGAGTTGTCATGGATGCAGCCATGGCAGGCCATACTAAACTGGTTCAAAAAAAGGGGAAGCTATCTACTTGGAGATAAATTTTTCCCATAAGCTTTAGACCTTTAATCCTAATAACTGTAAACAAACCCTGACCTGGAAAAATCTTCTCATTTTATTTATTTTTTTTTCCTTTCAACTGTGGGAAGAGAAGTCTCGTTCCTTAACCTTTGCATAACCACATATTAATCTTATTTCCTACTCATGATGAGCCAGTGATTTGGAAATTGCAACTGTGCTTAATTTGATTTTTTCCCAGTATCTAAATTTTGTTATGTTGTGTCATAACACAACTGTGTTATATTTTCAAGTAACACTTTTGTTGCTTCCCCTATTCTTGTATTTGGTTTAGTGCAGGTTCATTAAACCTCAGTCACAAATACCAGCTGGAGGGCATGCAGTTTGTTGTAATTTCAGCCAAGCAGATAATAACCTCAGAAGAGGTTATTGCATATGTGCATAAAAACTAGAGTGTTTTCACATTATTCCCTCCCCTCCTTGGAAGACTTTGTTTTATCATTATGTTGGCCCACCAGGATACATAATCTTTAGAGAGCTTAGCACAATAATACTATTTTTCTTTTAGTGGACTCAAAAAGCTGTGCTATCCTTTGTTCCCTGTGGCTAGTGTTACCCTTATAGAATCATAGAATCATAGAATCACCAGGTAGGAAAAGACCTATTGGATCATTAATTCAAACCATTCCTATCAATCACTAAACCATACCCCTAAGCACCTCATCCACCCGTCTTTTAAACACCTCCAGGGAATATAACTCAACC
>WAAB01002934.1:0-53675 GCA_013389865.1 Piaya cayana | reverse complement strand
ATTGAACAGGGCTGGACCCAGCACTGAGCCCTGGGGAACCCCACTTGTGACTGCCCTCCAGCTGGAGTTAACACCATTTACTGCCACTCTCTGGGCCTGGCCATCCAGCCAGTTTTCCACCCAGGAGAGTGTGCGCCTGTCCAGGCCAGAGGCTGACAGTTTCTGTAGCAGAATGCTGTGAGAAACTGTGTCAAAGGCTTTACTGAAGTCCAGGAAGACTATTTCCACAGCCTTTCCCTCATCCAGTAGTTGAGTCACTTTGTCATAGAAGGAGATCAGGTTAGTTTGGCAAGACCTGCCTTTTGTGAACCTGTGAATGCTACAGGTTTGGGGCTGAATGGCTGGAAAGCTGTCCAGTGGAAAAGGTCCGAGAGATGTTGACTGACAGCTGGCTGAACATGAGCCAGTAGTGTGCCCAGGTGGCCAAAAAGGCCATTAGCATCCTGGCCTGTATCAGAAATAGTGTGGCCAGCAGGAGTAGGGAATGGATCATCCCCCTGTAATTGATGCTGCTGAGGCCACACCTTGAGTATTCAGTTTTAGTTCCCTCACTACAAGAAAGTTGTTGAGCTGTTGGAGCATGAGCATAGAGCAGTGAAGCTGGTGAAAGTTCTGGAGCACAAATCCTATGAGGAGCAACTGAGGGCATTGGGATTATTTAGTCTGGAGAGGAGGAAGCTCTCTACAAGTACCTGAAAGGAGGCTGTAGTGAGGTGGGTGTTGATCTCTACTCCCAGTTAACAACTGATAGGATGAGAGGAAATTGCCTTAATTTGCAGCAGAGGAGGTTTAGATTGGATATTAGGAAAAATTTCTTCACCAAAAGGATTTTCAAGCATTGGAACAGGCTGCCCAGGGAAGTGGTTGAGTTGCAGTCCCTGGAGGTATTTAAAAGATGTGCAGATGTGGTGCTTAGGAACAATCCTTAATGGTGATCTTAGCAGCGTAAGGTTAAGGATTGTACTCGATGATCCTAAGGTCTTTTCCAACCCAAACTATTCTGTGATTTTGTCAGTAGCACAATACCTTGAACTCCCTGTCACAGGATAGTATGTTTTTTTCTGATGCCTGTGTTTAATTGCTGCAAATCCAGCAGTTCTCACAGCTTGTTACAAATTCTTCCCATTACAATTTCTGAATCTTGGAGTTCAAGCCATGAAAAACTGCATCTGTGAAAGTAAGAAAACTCATATTATAATAAATACTGAATGATTTGAGATTACTTCCTTAACCATTTTCCATCTTCTACCTTCCCTTGCAAATCTTCTGGTTTTATTTTTTTACTTATTTTCTGCAGAACTCTGCTATTCTACCTGTGAGCAATATTCTTTTTTTCTGGAGACTTTGTCACTCAGATTGGAAGCGCAATGTCATCTCAAACACAGTTGGTATTTTGTCACTTTGTTTGCAGTACAAAGTAGTTCTTCAGAACACTGCATGAGTAAAAAAAATTTCTATGGCCCATTTCAAAGTAATGGTGGAGAAATTTACAATTATGAATTTCTCATGAACAGCATATGCAGCCTGTGTGTGCTAAGATTGTGCGGCAAGGGAGCAGATTGCCTTTCCTAAGCCTCAGTGGCTAAATTTGAAAAAAATCTTAATATAAATGACAATAGAAATTGTGACGAGCTAAACAATATATCAATTTTTTAATACCAGTGTTTATTTTTAATAGAAAAGATAACTTTACTGGGGATTATCTTAATAATGTGATAGATGGTAATTTAGATTATCTCTTCACAGTCACATTGTTGCACATAGATATATACACTGATGAAAATTCAGCAGCCTATTGGCTCTCAAAGGATTTAACTGCATAATCAGATCACTCTATAGCTGAGCAGTCTCTAAAACCAGTGTTCTGTAGATGTCTTGCTCCTCCAGTGTGCATATACTAAAGAAAGCAAAAATGTAGGAAAATTGGCATGGCTTCTTTCAGAGAAATGTAGTAGTGTGAGGACATATGAGGATATATTCTCTCTGTAAAGCGAAGCAAGAGGTCTCTGTATTTTTTTCTTCCCCCCACCTTCTCCCTTAAAGCAAATAAGATCTACTTGACCGTTAACGTTCAATTCTTACTGGTAATCTTTTTCTCTGAGGTGAAAAAAATTGTTTGAATGAGATTCCAGTTAACAAAATAATCCCCTTACTAAGGTCAATCAGATAAATGCCCATTGAAGCGCTGAAAAAATCCCCCAAACTAGTATCAAGTCTGTGAAAGTATTATATTTCCTTCCCTTATCCAGTACAAAACTGATGGTAGTTTAAATGTCTTGGTAACTGCAGTACTGGGAGGGATCTCCAGCATCAAGTCAGTTCACTGGGTCACAAGCCAGAACTGGCCTTGTGGGTCACCCTGTGAGCAATGAGTTGCACAAGGTAACAGTGGAGAAGTAGTGAAGGTGTATCAGCTAAGTGGGGATGGGCAGCACTGGGGTATGTGGATTGCCACTGTTGCTTATTCTCTGCTTGACAAGGTGCTTTGCCTCTCCCACCTTTTGGGATCAGAGCCCATGGTGTCTCCTTGCATATGTGTTTGGGGCACCTGCCCTTGCCTGTCTTCTTTGTGGGGCTCAGCTGTCCTTACACTGCCAGTGGTGTGTGCATCCCTTGCACCTGGGAGTATTTTAGAGGGGGATACAGATGGATTTTAGAGCTATAGCTGTATGTCAGAACACTTTCACAAGGCATTTGCTTATCCCGTACAAGATCAAATCAATACAACAATGATCTGAGTTCATTTTACTTACAGATACACTGCACTGTGCACTGTAACGCAAGCTTCCCCACACTCACATCTTCCTTTATTACACCCAGTTTACTCTATACATGAGCCAAATAAATTAGTGCTCAGCTCTTTCCCAGCGAGGCTAGTCCCTCAGTTAACAGGTATTGATTCACATGATCATCCCTACCTCAAAGGCAGGCCAACTTGGATGCACATCAACTTAGAAAAATTATCTTTAGCTCTGTTACTAAATTAGAAAAGGAACAGTAGCTTTAGAATGTTTTTGAAAGAACAGACTATACAGGGAACTAAACTGGGTATCATACAATTTATTACGGATGCATAATGTTTCAAGTGATCCAAATGTCCTTAGTGCAACTAGGTATCACATTAAAATGAAAGATTACACTCGTAATTGTTCAACATTTATCTTCTTCTTGAAACATTTATGGTTTGTGAAACATTTATGCCTATTTACGCTAAGAAAAAAGTAGAAAGTAAGTAATGGCACAGGGTCTTAGTATTCTGAGAAAGATGTACACAGTTGCGCTCAGTAAACTTGAAAAGGAAGGAATAATTTACCAGCTGTCTTAGAGAGATGTGGGCACCTCAGTGTTGAGCTCCAGTTCAGATGGCCTCAAGTTGTGCCTGGGAAATCAGGAAAAAATTCTTTATGGAAAGAGTGGTGTAGCATTGGAACAAGATGTCCAGGGAAGTGGTGGATTCATCATCCCTGGAGGTGTTCAAAAAACATGTAGACTAAGCACTTTGGGAAGTGGTTTAGTAGGCACGGTGGTCTTGGGCTGCTGGTTGAACTTGATGATATTGTAGGTCTTTTCCAATCTTAATGATTCTATTATTTTGGAAAAAAAAAGTAGTCTATCTTCTCTAAGTGCTAAGTACAGTTGAATTTTGTCATAAAGTAGCTGAGGATAAGTGCTTAATAAGGGAGGAATTATTGCTGGTGAAATTATGCATAGACAGTAACAAGTCCCTAGGTGATCAGAGAACTTACTCTATGTTACTTTCCTTTACATTGCCTCTTAATGTGTTAGCTTGGAGCAGGAAAAGAATTGTTGTGCATATAGGACAAAAAATCCACAGTGGCAGAGTAACTAGTGGTCAGTGAATCCCCAGCCCATGCCTGGAATGCAAACTTCCTCCCTTAAAGTGACAGAGCAGAGTTGGACCAGCATTTTAGTCCTACCCTTTTAATCTACTTTTAATCTACTTGCCTGTGAACTGCTCATCTCCATTCTTCAAGATGAAACTTTCCTTGGTTGAAAAGAAATATTTTCTGGCTTCTGAAGACATCCATTAGGTCCTTCCTTTTTTGAACTAGTAGTTTGTTCCCTCTTCCATTGTGTTGTGGACATGGCAAACCCTACCTGCTGAAGGGAGCCTAGGACCAAGCCAAGGCAGCTCCAATGATAAGCAGTATCTTAAAACCCAAGTGTGAGAGGACCTGCGGAAGCAAGCTGCTTATTTGATGGTTCTGTCTAAGTAATGTCAAGTTATTTGGCATTTACTTGTTTCCAGCTAAGTATGAGCAATTCCAAGATGGATGTATAAGGAAAAGGAGAAATAATACAGTAATTTTACAAATGGGTGTTGCAGGATCAATGAAGTTAAAAGATGCTAAAGATCCTTTCATATCTTTTAATGTTTTTATTCCTCTTCTTTCCCCGCCTTTCCTAGTGCTATAAAATATAACTTGTGAATCACTGTAGACTCACGGTTGTTTTTCAGCCTCTTCTTATCTTTCAATATTCACTTGATTTCAAGTGAGCTACTTACTGCCTAATTGCTTTAATTTGCATACTGATAAACTGAAGTGATGGTAACTGAGTTTCAAAAGCTCTCTGAGCAATTCTTACAGAAAACAGGTAATATCTGTTAACATTTTTTTTATGTCTTGGGGTATCTCAGATTCAGAGAGCTTTTGCACAGAATCATAAAAATGAGACAATTAGCTTACACAGATTGGAAAAGTCTTTATTCAAACAGGCAGGCCTCTGGTAAGAGAGGATTTCCATTTCTGCATGGTGTCTCCTTTGCAGTCTGACAGACCCGACTTTATTTTGAAAGCCCTGTGCTCTTCTTCATTGTATGGCTGATGCTGCAGCTTCTCTCTCTACTTCTGGCTCTTTGAACAGTATTTTGAGATGAAACTGTTCACTGTGATACATTATATGTTTGAGTCTTTGGAAGTGCAAAATTCCCTAGCTAGAAAAGAAAATGTTACCCTATGAAAATGTAGCATTTTCTTAGACCAGTTCAGATAATCTGCTCCATAAATAATTTGTAGGATCACATTTGCTTTGAACAGTTCTGTTGTCCTTTGATATCGTTGTCAATTATTTTGTCTTCATGCGTAACTGGACTGGTTTTTGTAATGCAAACACTTCACTAATATGGTTCAGTTCCTGGAGCAAAAGCTTGCTGGCACTTCTGCTCTTCCTTGTCAAGATCTCCTCTGCATAGAACAGGTTAATTGTGCATGGGTTGCACCTCTGGTTTGGATGCTGGGGTGGGATTGCACCTCTGGTTTGTATGCCAGAGTGCCCAATGATTCTTTCCTGTGCACCTTCAGATTTCACTTTGCCATGGATGCTTTTGAAGCCACAAAAATGAGGATTATGCCTTCCCTTATCTTAGCCAAACGGATCTCCAGGTTCTTTTTTGCTATCTTAACTCATGCCTGTAGTTTTTCATGGACATCCTGAAGAGATAAGATGAAATAACATGTGGAAAAGGGCCTATTTAAAATTAAGGTATGCTTTTCATCATTAAAGGTTTTTCTCCTGAAATCTTAAAAAAGGCTGTCTGTAATCATACGGTGTTTTCTCAAAGCAAATGACCTTCACCAGGAAACTTTGCTTGTGCTGCCCTGTAGAGCACCTGAAGAAGTAATATTTACCAGATTTGACATGAGAGATTGATAGGAACGTACACAGAATAGTCCTTCAAAAGACACTGTTGTCAGAGCAATCATCTTGCAGCTTTGATTAAAATCTGTTATGGTGCCACTTCTGCTCTACAGACCTTCCATTGACCATAAAGAGGAAAGGGTTTTAATTAGATAACTTAGATAAGATTGTGCTATGTGGGTGCATTATATTTGTAGTTTTCTCTGCTGCCTCTTGGTTAAGGGGATACTAAAGTGACATTGCTGGCTATTCTCAGGAAGATGTACTAACCCCAGAGCAGTTGGGTTACTAAGCCAAAGTATCAGGCTTTATTTATAATAAGATGCATATTGCAGCATTGCGTTTCCTAGCTGTGTAATTTTTCTTCTATGATTTCAGTTTTGCTATAAGCTCTTGTTTCACTAATATATTGCTACCTAGTGCTAGCCACAACTAGTACTTCTAGATTTCAGATAGTACAAGGTATATGAAAGTCATTTATTTACCATGACTAAACATAAGTCAGTAGATAGTCAATATAGGACACAGATTAATGCTTAAGACATGCCTTAGCCAAAGCCATGGTGCTGATGCTGTCTTGACCAACTCCTACACTTCTTCACAGTGGAATAACAGTGTGCTTGGTGGAGGAGGCAAAATCTGATGCTGTGGAGTTAAAACCACAAGGGACTGCATTTTAGCTTGCAGTGTAATATAGGAGGTTGTGCAAGAGCTGCATGTGTGGCTATTGCTGGGCAGACAGATGACTGTCCACTATTCAGATAGGTCAGAATAGCCATGAAATGGAGATTAACAAAAACCCACAGTGTTCATCCCTGCTAGCAATATGTTGCTGGGTTTGCACAAAATAGTCAGTTCAAGGAAATGACTGCTTTTAATTTAGATGGAAATTCATAAGTAAAATTTTGTAGTGCTTTTGAATGCATCATACTCTAAGTGTATAACTTATGCTTTAAGTGTCATCTCTTCAATTTGGAATAGATTAGAGCAGGGTGTTTAATAAGATGAGATGTGGCTATTACAGATAAAGGCTTTTACAGATAAAGAGAAAATCTTTGTACAATTTAATTATGCAGACATGTTCAATTGCCAGGAAGGCCAATAGGGAAATCAATTGATAATTTTAATCTAGAATCAATTTTACTGTGTTTAAAAAACATGCTGATCCGACTTTTTCATTCAACAGTCTGTTTCTGCTGAAGTAGCAAGCACATTGTGGCTGGTGTATTACTTGAATTGGGCCCTCCCTTATCCAGAGCTGAAGTAGCTGCTGAACAGATGAGGCCTTTTCAGAGCTGGTACTGCTATGCTGGTATTGACCTATTTAAGCTCAGATAACTACTTATTTATCTGCTAGCACTTTTATTTCTGCTGCAATATGTGACCTGATGCTAATAGGTGCTGTTGCAAAATAACTGCCTACTTCCTGCCTTTGCAGCTGCAGAATGGTGTCTCAGATGTTGCAGGAATCCAAAGGAAAGGATTTGTCAGGATTTGAAGAGATTTAAAATGTCTGAAAAGGCCTGAATGACTGCATGGAAGGCTATTGCTAAAATGTAGCAATCTGGCTAGAGCTAGATTCTATCTATTCTATCTCTTCCCTGATAATGGCCCTTAGTAAAAATATTAACTTTTACTTTAGTTTACATGTATCCAATTTCTTCAAAATACCAGAACTAGGAACTAGGTTGTCTTTGATCAGTGAGGCCACCTTTTAACCAAGAGGCAGTAAAAAAATATAAAAAAATACCCACAACTTGCAGTATTTTTCATCTCTGGTTTTGTGTAGTTGCTGCAAATGCAGTAGTTTGTTAAGCTACTGAAGTTTATTTGAAGGAAGGATGTCAGCTAAGATAGGTGTGTTTATAAATACTCATAATACCTGACTGTAGCTTATCTAGTACATGGACATTAAGGTTTGGTATGTGCTGTTGACCTGGCTGTAATACCATACCTGTGTACACACTTTTTCTGGATAGGCTGTAAATAGAAAGCAATACGAGCATCAGATGAAGAGTCATGTGCTACCATAGGTAGGTATAAAGCCAAGGAAAAGGGTAAAGTAATATACACAAAATAAGGGAAGTGTATGCTTATGATAGTGAATGCACATCTGCAGTTTGAAACATGCTGTATTTCTCGTGTCTATGAAAAAATCATGTATACTTTTGCAGTACTCTTAATACAGTTGAAATTATTTAAAGGATGTGTACTGGTCATAACACATCCTGTGTGTCACAGTGTGTCTGAAGGTTGCACATCACTGTACAACTGCATTGGTGGAAAAGTTTTCATTATTTATCCTCCAGTAAATAGTACTGGCTGTTTCCAAATGTTATTACACAGTTAGATCTCCTCCTGATGTGAAAGTGTGTAGGATATGGATAGTTTAGAATACCTGAGCCAAAACTTTGTGGTTGCTTGTACTTGTGGATTGTGCGTGCACGTCTGTGTCATGTGATGAGAATGACCCTCCATAACACGATCATGCTGAGCTTGGAAACACATTGGAATGGTTCGAGGATGATTCTCGTATAAAACGTTGTGCACTTGTTTCCCAAAGTAGGAAGAAAAACTGTCTTGTATTCGTGTCCACAGGTGCCAGGGTTGCAGTGAACCTTCTGCACAGGTCAGGAAGCATAGAGCCGTGGCAGGCTCTAATGAGCCCTGTCAAACTAGGAAGCCCATAAATATAATTGGGGCTGTGAATCACAGAATGACTAGGTTGGAAAAGACCTCCAGGATCATCGAGTCCAACTATTCCTATCAATCACTAAGCCATTCCCCTCAGTACTTCGTCCACCCATCCATTAAACACCTCCAGGAAAGGTGACTCAACCACCACCCCGGTCAGCCTGTTCCTGTGCCCAGTGACCCTTTCTGTGAAAAAAATTTTTCTGATGTCAAGCCTGAACCTCCCCTGGCAAAGCTTGAGGCCATTCCCTCTCGTCCTGTCCCCTGTCACTTGGGAGAAGAGGCCAGCTCCCTCCTCTCTACAACCTCCTATATATTCCCAAGCCTCTGTTTGTATGTTAAACTGATCATTTATAGAGTGCTGGCAACAAGTGTAGATGGTTTCTGACAGGGCTTTTCTCTCAGCACATTTTGATTCTACCCTTTGGAAGATACTCATAATTTCTTTCTTCTCTAGCTTGGACTGACCAAGAAATTAAGGGTATCTTTAGTAGCTACTAAAATTTGTGCAGTAAGCATGGCAGCTCAGCTCCATCAGGCAGCAAAAAAGGGCCATTCAGGTAGGAGGCCCTTTGAAGTGGCAAATTCTGGGACTTCTCAGGGATGACCACCCTATACTGCTGCTGAGAAAGTCAAATTGGAAATATGGTCATGGCTATCATCAGTGTTCACTGCAGAACAGGCGTGTGTCTGCTGAGGGCATCTCTGCCCTGGGCAGTTACTATTTTTAGTCTGGTTATTGATGGAGAAGCAGTGGTGGAGCAAGTAGTGGCAACAATTAATGAACAAATGCATTACATTTCTGTTCCTGGAGCTTTTTCTCTGAGGGCTGTTTTAGTTATTTCACTGTTGCCTCATTACATTTGCTCTGCCACCTGTGGAAAGAGGATAAAAATATTTCTCCACTTACTGCAGCCTAGAGAAATAGGATGTTTATGTTTATGTAGCTCCTTTCTCAAACATATTCTATTAACATTAGCTATAGGAATAACTGTTCTCTTGTTTTAATCCCCAGAAGACAGTGGTTAATAATCAGTAGACCCTTATTATAGCAGGATTTACCTTGAGGGATATGGAAAATGAGTATTCACTACTCTAATTTTGTATCTTCTTATAAACTGCACAAAAGAAGTGAGATTTCTGACTTCTTATCATGTTTTCCCATGACCCTTTCTCAAAGTTAGGGTAATGCAAAGTACAGAAATGTAGCTTTAGCTTCCAGTTTGCTGTTAAGTCCATACTTTTTGAATAACCTACAGACCCTAGCTGTCAAGATGCAGCTGATGTGTCTGTGTGTGAATTGGGAAATGGTTGTGCACTGCTAATTCTTGTCTCAGTGCTACACTCCTCTCCTGAAAGCTTTAGAATAAATACAAGCTTGAATTATTCTGTGCCCTAATAGGAAATGGAAAGTGTTTATTCTCCTGACAGAGACCAAGTTACAGAGAATAAGACGAGTCTC
The DNA here is from genome assembly GCA_013389865.1 of Piaya cayana. NCBI lineage: Eukaryota > Metazoa > Chordata > Aves > Cuculiformes > Coccyzidae > Piaya > Piaya cayana. The sequence continues at coordinate 43,858 of WAAB01002934.1, read as the reverse complement.
TTCTGGGATCAATGCTGTAATTTAGGAAAACTACCAGTGTCCGTATGTGTAATTTATCTAATATTAATATTTTTATAAATTAGCTGTAAGTCGTAGTTTGCTGTAGGACCTCTGAAAGTGCCACAGAGGATATAAAAAGGCAAAACACTTTTGAATAAGTGTTTTTTTACCCTCTCATCAAAACAGTTGTTACCAACATCTAACTGAGCATAGCACAGCAGAAATGTTAGTATTGCCAAGTGTGTCTAAGAGTTAGCAGGTAACAGAAAGAATATCCATAAGTTTTAAGAGAGTTGAGACGTGGTATGTCTTTTCTTCTGTAAGCTTTTCTTACCAGAACGGGAAAAAATCACAGGACAAAGTTAGAGTCTGTCCTCCGTGCGTGTCCTGCCCTTGAGCTTTTTAATTGAGCTGGGTATCAGAGGTGCTGCTGATTATTGTCACTTTTACAGTGATGCTTTCCAGCAGCAACATGAATAAAACCACTGTGTTGTTTCACTGGAGCTGCTTTGCAGGTGTCAGGCTTCAATCATTTCATATCAGGGCTGTGTTTGAACTGATGACCCAAGAGGGGACAGCTTTAAAGAGCTTCCTTGATAACTGTGGTGCTGCAGATGAACTGTACCACCCTGGTGGCACATGTTGCTGAGTTGTTGAAAAAACTCATGTGAAACAAATCCTTTGACACATGATGTACTGTCTGTGTTTCCCAAAGGAAAAGAGTTTGAGATTTTTTTTTTCCATGTAAGAGAAAGTAATGTGCTTTCCTGGCCCACTTAGATGGTTATTTTACATGGTCTAACCTCAAAACCATAATCATCTTTAGAACTTATGCTTATTTTCTGTTTTCCTTTCTGGATTTGAAGCCAAGACAGTGCTGTCACCAACATTTCACTGTGCAGGAGACACAGGTGGATAAAGCATATGGCCACTTCTCAGTATATATATAACTCAATTTTGCTAGCACATGTAAATAAAGGGCCAAGTTACCACTATGGAGAATATACTGGCGTATCCATCCTGTCTCATGTGCTCTCCTGGACTCAAAATGAAGTGATTGTGTAATAAGTTTTGAATCCACTAAGCTTTCTGAATTCCCTATTTAATTAATATGTTTTTGTTTACTCATATTTTTAAACCAAGGAAATAACAGCTGGTGTTTGCTTATGTCAAGAAGACAGATGCAGTACACAAACACCGTACTTTCCCAGTATCAAAACTGAAAGTGAGTTAATGCTTGAAGTGCAACTTGTGTTTATGAACCTGTGCATTTCAAATGTAACAAACAGATATGAAGAAGATGGAAAAGATATTGTCCTGAGGGATTACAACAGCACAATGTTCTGTTGTTTTCTTCCAGATCTGCTATAACAATTCTTATGTATCCTGTAAGAGCAAAGTACTTTGAAAAGTAGCATATTTTGGCAAACTCTTCTGTGACCTAGTTCCTGGAGAAGGTTTCTCTAAGCTGCAAGGCACAACAGCAGCCAAAAATGTGATTGCACAAGTTAAATGGTTGTGCAGCTGAGAGCCCTTCACATGGTACAGTTAACAGATGCGTACTTCAGCTTGTGATATTCAGAGTTACTTGGGCATCCCTTTGGGCTGTGTGAATATAACCAACTCAAACCCTAAATGCTCAGAAATGTGTAGAAAGGCTGTTTTCTTACCTAACAGCTGAAATGGATTTGAACTGCAGTGAAGCTGGAAGGAGATGGAGGAAAGCACTCAGGAAGATTTATTCATTTGTTAGACTATGCAAAACCAGGTGCTACATCTGTACCTCACAGGAAATATTTTTTGCATTCAATTCTCCTTTTAAGTGATTGTAATCACATCTTCTTCTTTTGCAGTTATGTCTTTAGTTTATGGTGGTGCATATGACTGACTTTTCACTTACCCGTGGAATGCATGTAGCACATTTTTCTCCAGAAGAGTAATCAAAGAACAATTCCACCTCTCACAGGAACCTCTAGTAATGCCAGTCATCATAATGCTGCTTTTAGTAATTTTGAGGGCCAGGCTAACAGCTTTACGTTTGTTTTGCGGAATCAAACTCTATAACTCTGTTAAGGGTTATAAAGCAGGTATGTTTATTCACCAGTGGGTGCGAGGGGGTATTCCTCCTAGCTTGCACACTGAACAGTCTAACAAGCAGATAGATATAGTGTGAAGACATGCCTATTCATAAGCGCCTATTACATATTCATGACCTTCACCATTCCTTATTGTAATTAGATTCGAGAAGCTTCTTCCGTACTTGCACAGGCACGATGTTGTGGTCTGGGACTTAGGGCTGAAGTCGCCTTCATCTTCCTTATGAACTGTCCCCTGAATTCAAACTGCGCAGGAGCAGGCTTGTCCTGGTTGAGCTGCAGCTGTTTTCTGCATTCCAGCTTCTCTCTTATCAACATTCAAGGTCTTCAAGGCCTTTACTAGCAGATAGTGTGTATTTCAGTAAGCTAAGCTGTCTGAGTTTACCTAACATTTCTGCAGTTTTTCTAACTAACGTTTATGCCCGCACATCACTTTTAATGGAAATTATTTCACTGATGATGAGAGATGCGGATAATGTGGATGGTAGGCTCAAATCTGGATGTCCCTGTGTTTTCAAGAGCTTTTAATAAAGAATCAAGAAATGTTCTTGTCACACTAAATTCCCCAAGGACTTAGGGATTGATTGGTATTTTAAAGATTTCCCTTAGTATTTTGTGAGTATGTACACTGCTTAGGTTCTTTCCTTCATATCTCATTCTTTAATATATATGTGATCATATTATGAAACATATGTTGTAAAACGCAACCATATGCTGCACAACTAAATTTACATTAGTAAATCCTTACAATTCACATTTCTGGGTGCTGCTGCCTTTTTGCATGTGTGTAGCGCAGCTGGCACCTCCAAAAACTTTCCTGCCTTAAACTAATAAAACTGAAGGGAGGAGGAGGCTTGAGTCCCACTTAAGTATGCAATATGAAAATAAAAAATTGCTTTCTGAAGTCACGTGAAGTATTAAAATAATACCAGTGAGCTCAGTTACAGTCTCTCCAGTAATAATGAAGGATTTCATTGGGATGTTTGCAATGTGAAGTGAATACTTCAAGCGGCAGACCCCAGACCTTGAAGGCAGAGCAGAAATTACTAAGCAGTGTTAGGGTCCAAAATGCTAAGATATGAGACAGAAGTGTGTGAGAAACACTCATTCACTGCTGAAATATTAAAAATGACAAAGTCTTTGAAGCAAAGATAATAATATTTTTATTTTACAATTCAGCGCTGAATTGGATGCCCTTCTAAAAAAAGGCATACTGCAAAGACTAGTCACGGGAGTTTTATACTGGTTGAACATGTATATTCATACAGATTTTAAGATCACCCACTATCACAGTTCCTTTGTGTCTCTGATGCTCTTTATCTTATCTCCTTCCTCATTGTCTCCTCTTGATGAGTTCAAGTCTGCCTTGTTTCGACTAGTAAACAAGCTAAATTCCTGTTACAATCACTTCCTTCCTTACTGCAAGCTGGCCAGGATTTGCATACTAGTTTTAGACAAAGAATGGTGTAAGTTCTCAAAGAATATTCATTTAGGTTATCCAAATATGTCTGAAGATTGTCCACACAACATCTCCCGACGCGAGACAGATCCATATCACAAAAGCACACAAACCAGCTGCAGCAAAACCCATCAACCAGTTCTCACAAGTGCTATTAAATGATTAAATGCGCATAGGAAATCAGAAAGCTGACCGGCCAAGGCCCCCGCAGACAAGGGAGGGGGACACTGAACCAGGGTGCTGGGGGGATATTTATACCCATAAAACCACATAAAATTACCGTACAGACTTTAACAAGCTAGATAATAAATCAATTAAGTTTACTTAGTTGTCTTAGTTCGGTGATCTTCAGTGCCGGGCGTGGGGTGTGTGTGTGTGTGTGTGTGTGCAGGTTGTTGCTTGGAATCCTCCCTAATCTGCTTTATCTCTGCAGCTGGCTCCAAGAGTTTACACAACGGTTCGTTCTTTGGTGAAATGTGATCCTAAAGGGGGGGGGCTGAGGGGTTCTGCTGGGTGGATTAAGGGGGGGCGGGCTCCTGGGGGGTGACTCAGAGGGCTTCTGGGGGGACTTCTGCAGTTCTGAAGGGGCTCCTTTGGGTTCTGAGGGTCTCCTGCAGCCCCTTGATCCCACAGTAGCTCCAGGTGCTGTTGCTAGGGTCCAAGGTGAGTAACAAGCAGTTCGTTTCATCAGGTAATAAATGTAATTTATTGCTGGTGACAGTACTAGGGAAGAAAGCAAAATGTCTGGCAAAACACTCCTTCACCTCAGCTGGCCAGCAGGAGGCAAAAACTCGTTAAACAATCTGAACACAGGAACCTGCAGTCAGGATTATGACAGTTGCAAGCAGCAGAGTTTTTTCCATCTTCATGTCCCACCCCTTGTTCCTTTACCCACCTACATACACAGCTGCTCCATGCCTCGGACAGCTCTGGTGTAAACCCACATCCAAAAACTTCAGGAACACAGTCGCACGGTGCTGTGGCAGACAGAAACGTGCTGTTTACAAAAGATTGCTCTAGATATTCCTTGCTGCAACAGAGAGCAGGAGTGTGAGACAACATAGGCAACAGAGAGAGATTTCTGGCCTTTTCCAGTACCTTCAGGAAAGGTGGAAGGCTATTTATAGTGTAATTTTTATTAATTCTTCTGTGGCACCCAGCAGCAAGACAGTGAGTTCTGTGATGGAGTGGACATTTTGAGGCGGTGGGAGATTCCCTGAGCCGGGAAAATCCCAAAAAAGCCCCGGTGGGGGCGGGGCTCCTGACAACCGGCACACACTGGTCCTACGCGGTGCCTGACGGGAGGGGCTGGTCCCGGTGGCTACAGCAGATTTAAACGGTCCCCCTGGGAGCACTGCGAAGATGAGTGTGGTAAAGAGGTGTGGGGCAGGGTGTGAAGGTAAGGTGCAGTGAGGACCTAGAGACTAGACAGGAGATACCAAAGACTATAGTGGCCACCCAGCAGAAGATCAAAGCTGCTCTGTGTGCTGTAGCAGGCAGGATGGATGCTGCCACCCAGACAGAGCCATAGTGGGTGCACGCAGCTACCCAGACCCTGGGCTGCAGGTAGTGCCTCCCTCCCTCACCAGCTGGAGCCTCTGTTACTGGCTCCACTTGTGAAAGCTGCACTCGAGTGGGAGAACTCTGTGGTATGGTGGAGGAGTTAAGGGAGGAGGTAAAGAGGCTGAGGACCATCAGGGAATATGAGAAGGAGATAGACCAGAGAGTACTGCCCTCTCACTAACACAGCAGCCTGCTGTACCTGGTATGCCCAAACACCACACACCTGCAAACTGCAAGGTTGGGGTTATAAGAGATGGGGAATGGCAGCAAGTTCCTTCCATATGAAGGAAACCTGCTCCCCTCAACCAGACAGCAAAACCCGAGATCCCCCTGGTGAACAAGTACCATGTGCTGCAGGTGGAATCCAATCCTGAGGATGATGGCTCCCACAGCCCAGAATCTTTCCCTAGGCTGCACGATCCTCAGTGAAAGATAAAAACCACCCTCCATTAAGAAGAAGAGGAGGGTGATTGTTGTAGGGGACTCTCTCCTAAAAGGAACAGAGGGGCCCATTTGCAGACTGGACTGGCTCCAGAGAGAGGTCTGCTGCTTACCGGGAGCACCAGTGAAGGAGGTAGCTAGAAAACTTCCTTCCCTGGTCCATGAGACAGACTACTACCCTCTGATAGTAGTCCAAACTGGTAATGATGATCTAGTAAACAAAAAGACCAAAGCCATTGAGAAAGACTTCATGGCCATTGGGAAAATGATGGAGGGGTCTGGGGCACAACTAGTATTCTGCTCCTCCCAAGGCTAAATAGAGAGGAGCTGGAAGTCAGGAAGAAGAATTTGATTAATGTCTGGCTCTGAGCCTGGTGTGAGGAGAGGGGATTCGACTTCTTTGATCATGGCGTGGCTCATGCACCCCCTGACATTGTTGATAAGGATGGGACATCTGGGTCTCCTAGGGGGTTAAAGCCCTTGCTAAAAACCTAGCTAAGCTCATAAACCAAGCTTTAAACTAGATGTGAAGGGGGAGGGGGTTGAGACCAGACTAGACAGGAGCGAGCCTGGACTTGGGGCATCGGTGATTCAGAAAGGGTGTGCTGGTGAGGACCACTGGTACATCACCACACAGAAAGTGTGGGTGATTACACCTGGGGGTGGTAGCAAGATACAGGCACTCTGGCGCTAGCTACTCCAGTTACCAGGCAATTGGGAATTAACTCTGTTCCTTCTAAGAGGGCTGAAGGCTCGGCAGTTCAGCTGAAGTGCATTTGCACCAATGCACACAGCATGGGTCATAAGAAGGAAGAGCTGGAAGCTGTCGTAGGGCTAGGAGCCTATGATGTTGTTGCCATCACAGAAACGTGGTGGGATGATTCATATAACTGGAGTACAGATATGGTGGGGTAAAAACTCTTCAGGTGGGATAGGAAGGGTAGGAGAGGAGGCAGAGTAGCCCTCTTTGTAAGGGAGGAATTGGACACGATTGAGATGGATTATGGTGATGAGGAGATTGAGTGTCTGTGGGTTAAAATCAGAGGAGCCCATAAGAAGGTAGATTTTGTGATGGGAGTCAACGGTGTCCAAGTGACATCATAGGCTGTGGGAGTTCAGTGGGAACAAGTACCAACTGAAAGAAAAACAATGGAAGAGAACTATCAACATTGTTAATTTTAGGGTAACTGGGTTTTTTAGCATGCATGGTAGTTTAGCCAATAACATGTTAGTAATAGCTTTTGCTGTAGTTTAGCCAATGACATGTCAGTAATAGCTTTTTAGACACCTATCTTTATCCAATAATACACTGTAGATACCCTGTGGGCACCCACTTATATAACTAAAAAAGGTATATAAAGAAACAGCTAAGCTCAATAAAATGTCTTCAATCCATCAGATGGAAGTCCGTGTGTTTAATCCCCTCACTACTCTAGCCTGAAGAGCTACTTCTGGAAAGCTTCTCTGGCAGTGGCAGCTTATTTGTTGTTATTTTCTTGCAAAGTTGTCCTGACTTACAAAGTCACTAAGCATAGTCATATATGACTAAAGATAAAGGTGCCACTTTCTCACTGGTGTGTTTTGTGTTGTAGTCTGGATTTCTAGATGCTTTTACAGATTTATATACTGGCAGTAGCAAGACTTATTTCTCTGTGGTTCAGACATCCTGGCTTGCTGTCAGGCATAAGCTGGTGCCCACTTCACAGCTGAATCAACTACCAGGAGAATGACTTTAGCTTTACCAGCCTTTTAAAATGCCACAAACAGTTGCTTCTGACCATCATCTACACCTTATAAATTCTTGGCTCATCCATCTGTGTGCCACAGTGTGAACATGTATGAGTCTGCTGTGTGCTGACTGGAAGTTCCGCATCTAAATGTGCTTCTGGCATCTCAGCATGGACGCTGACTGCAGTGCTGGCATCTGCATGTTGAACAAAATTTTTTGGAACCTTTGTCTTCAGTGATTTGTTTCAGGCTATAGTAATGAAAAGCTTTGCAAAAATAATTCCCTCTGAGCTGGTTTTTTTTCTTTCTTTCTTTTTTTTTTTTTTCTGGACTTGCCAACCTATGCCATGAACATTCATATTCAGCATCCCCACGGGCCACTTTTCTGTGGACCTTTTTAACAGCCCCGGAGGACAGATGCTTTTGTTAATCATACTCCTGAGGTGTTAGCATGAAATCCCGCTGTTTCCCATGCTAGTGCGAACTCTGCAGTGGAAGCAGGTATTCAAACTATTAAAACCAAACAATGCAAAACTGAAAAGCCCAACAATGTGAAACTTTGTTTTTCAGGGGGTCATATGGCTCTCTTAACAGCTCAGAGATTACTAAGGAGAGACATACTTCTTCCAGGGATCTTTTATCAGAGAAAGCAGCTTAAGCGACTCACTCCGTGAGGATACTCCTGAAACTCCATTCATTTTATCCTTTAGCAGTCAGAAACAGGGTTTATTTTGTACCGTCTTTAAAATAATATTTTAAAAAGTCAGTGGCCATATTTCCAGGAGGATCTGGGCTATTTTTAACATTAAAGGTATGTACAGCTCACTAACCCATGGGCTGACTGGCTCAGTTCACTGAAGCAAGTGCTTCAACAAAAAAAATCAGTACTATTTTTAGTTCTCTTACAACAAACCACTTGATTGCAAGGCCTGGGGAACTGCTACTCTGCCTGCCATTGCTCTGCTGGAAAAGGCAGGAGGACAAGGTGTGGTGGCGTGCTAGCCATGCCCAGGACTCCCAGCTGATGCGGAGAAGCGCACACCGCAAGCAGGTATTTTAAAGCATCCTCTAAGCCTCGGTCTGCCCACAGAGCGTATCTGCTGGTTGGAGACAAGGCATGAACTCGCTAGCGGGTTGGCTCTATCTGCTCCTGCCCTTAAAGATTTCATTCCATAAATTCCTGTCCTGACCGTCGGCTTTTAAATTGTTCCTACTCGATTCCTAGCCTTTTCTGGGATTTTGCAGGATCTTTGGCAAGCTCACAAATGACAATAGCGAAGCAGAAGCTTCCCACTGCGATGGCATTCCGCTTCTAAGGAAAACTCGCCGTTTGGGTGCCCGGGTGAGTAGCCCGTAACTAGTACCGCGCTCCATTCCTTTCTGCTAACTGCATTAACTTGTAAAAGAAAATATCTCGCCTCTGTCTGCCGGCCGGCGGAGGAGGATCCGCTCAGACCCGGCCGGGGGGTGGCGGCTTTGCGGGCAGCCTCGGAGCGTGTGCGCGGGGACGCGCGGTGCCTGGCGCCGGCCGGCTCTGCCCCGCTATCCCCATCTCCTTCTGGCAGCGCTCCTGACCTCCGTTTGTCCCCGCGGTGCTTCCCGCAGGTCGGTCCCGCGCTCCTGGCGCGCCTGGTCCCCGCGTTCGCCGGGCGAGGGGCCGGGGGAGAGGCTGCAGATAGCGGCGGGGCTGGCGCGGCCGCGGGCGGGACCGGCTGCTCCTGCCGGCTCAGAGCTCGAAGCTTCGCGTTTGTTTCCTGCGCGCGTACTCGAACGAACGTGTCGTGTTACGACCCGCTGGGATATTGCCGGGGGATGAGGTGTCTGCAGCACCCGCCCGCCTCCTCCGGTTCGTAAGAGCTGGTGCTGTGTAACAGCTTCTTAGGGTGTGCTTTGTTTCCAGCGAGGCTCGCAGTCTGCTGGGTCGCACGGGAATCCCCAGTTTCGCAGGGTGCTGGAGCAGCAGCTGCACTTAGGCAAAGATACTTTTGCATATTTAATATAGCTTGGGTAGCTGGACACTGCTCTGCTGTCTTGAATTTTCTCCCCCCCGCTCACACCCCTCCCCCCCCCCGTCTTTTTGACTTGGTTATACAGTGTTTGCAAATTCCTTGCTTGAGAGTCAGACCAAGACTTTGAGGCGACTCTTGATAAAGTTTAGCCGCATTGCTGTGTTTTAAAATAACTACTCATATTTTACCCATAATGATACCATTATCTTAAAATAGCATGACATACTGTCTATTTTGAGTTATTTGGTAGAGAATGCAAGGAATGGGAACTGTAAAATTCCTGTGAACTCAGTGTTCAAGATCCTGCCTAGCTTTCCGCATGCTGGGCTGCTGCAACCTCCTCTGTGCACTAGAAATGGGTATTGCTGAAGAGCACTGTTCTTGCAGTCTGCTGCTGTGGTCATGTTCTTTACCTCAGCGGCACTTAAGGTACACTTGAAAACCCAAGTGAAGTGGCGGTTTCATAGTTGAGTTTTCAATGTAGTCCTGCTAGATGTGTGCATTTGTACAAAAGCAGTGCAGATGACACAAGCAGAGTAGCCATGGCCTGTCTTGGCTTACGTTTGCATGAACTGAGTTCAGATAATTAGCCAAGCATTAGTTGTGTTCATGTGAGATTAGATAATAAATGTTTTGAGGCTTGTTTAAAAAACATACAAATAGTAAAGTTTTAAATATCCTGGTTTCTTCCTCGATTTTGTTATCCTCCAGAAACAGTCTTTGGCATTGCTAAGTGCTAGTCTCACCACTGATTCCTAAAATGAGGGCAGGTGGAATGAAGGATCAGTTACTCCACAAACTGAATTCATTAAACTAAGTCTATGTGGTCTAGAACTCATTATACTTTATTAGTATTAATTAGTTTGGTTTTCTTTTGGAAATGGTAAAAGTGGGTGAGATTGCATTAAAATTTCAGTAACAGATGTTCTAGTGCTATGGCAAATGCCATTTCTCTCGGACACACATGGTACATGTTTGTGTAAATTAAAGCTGTATGTCTACTTCTGGTGATAAAATTCATGAACCTTACCAAACTGCTGGAAAGGTTGACTGGGTGTTTCTTAATCAATGTTACATCTTTCCATCTTCCTCCTGTTATCCTGAGTTTCTCAGCAGCAGTTACCAAAAACCCCACTTCCGGACATACTCACCAGTCTGTCTTAGTACCATATTTGCATTTTCACAAAGGATGTTTGTGCACAGTACGGTCTTGATAACCTTATAAGTATATTAAGAAAAAAGCATTACAGCTCATGACTATTATGTGCTAGAATCAGCCTGGTACAGGAGACAGCCTATGTGACTAACTTCATCATCTGACTTTGATATTCTCATGCCTCTATTGGAAAGACGTATGGTCCTCAAAGAAAAAGACAAACTGTTATGTCCAAGATACTACAGTTATTCTCGTCTTTATGATTGTTGTCAATTGACCTACTTGAAGACAGTCCAAAATAGCAGCAGTTGAGTTAGTAGTGTGGATTCAACAGCATCAGAGGTAAAAGGAAGGTAGTTGTAATGCTCCTGAGAGCTGTTATGAAGTGAGCATTTGTTTACATAGCATTTGGATAAAACCCCTTGTTTCTCTTCTCACAGACTTTTAAGCCTTTTAATTAGGTCAGTGGGTGAGATACTGTGCTGCTGGTCACTTGTTATTCACTGAGTGCAGTTGGAGAAAGTGTCACCACGGGATATGTTGTAGCACCGGTGGTGCTCTGTTCTAGAGCTTCTTGTGCATACTGCAGAGCTCACTTCCCCTGCTTTGCAGATGGCCTGGCACTGCCTCTTGCCCTCTTTCTGAAAAATGAGGTTAGTCTCGTGTTTTGACATCTGTGCAGGTTCAGAGATGGGGCAGAAATCTTAGTTCAAGGAGATTTCTGGCTTTATTGTTCCAGTTGGGATGAAAAAAGTGATAGATTGCACATAAGCTCTGCACCTGGTGTCTCTTACAGGCTATAAATCCAAGCGATGCAGCTCAAAAGCAGCTGTGAAGTCTGGGCTGAATGTCAATTCAAAGAACTATTGGTTTCTGAACTATTGGTGAAGATGATGAGCAGTTGTCAAATCCATTCACCTTTCCCGTCTTGTAAATGCAGAGCTGTAAATCACAGTTATATGGTCTGGTTTAAAACTACTGTCTGTTTTGGGTTTGTTTTGTTTTTGTTTTTTTCTTCCCCTGAATTTCATTAGCTATTGTTAACTAATATAGCTTATTAATTAACAAGAATTTTCTAATGAATCCAGTTTATCCTTTTAAAGCCAAGTCTGATACAAAACCAAACTCATTCTAATCCTTAAATCATTAAATGAATTCATTGACTTTTCTATCTGTGAATGTCAGATGGCAGCAGATTACTGAAGTACTTAACCCGAACATTATCCATAGACCACATTGCCCTCTTCTTCCAAGGCGGAGTTATGAGTGCTTTAATACAGTGCATGTGAAAAGTTGCAAGTTCTCAGCATTCATTCCTGGTAGAGGAAGGATTATAACCTACTTTTGGGAACAGGTATTGTGAAAAATCCATGTTTGGTTTAACAATGAAAGTAAGTGGCAGACTTCAAAAATACCCAGGAACATATTGGGATCATTCAGGCCATGACAAGATCTGCTGTTTCTATGATGCTTCTGAGAACCTCCTTTTCCAGATATACTGATAAGTTCTTAACTACTTGTGAAAACCTGACCCCATCTGTGGGAACAGGACCCACCAAAACATGACCATGAATTTTACTGGCAATGGAAAGTAACATAGTTTTTGGGGTCCCAGAGATCTTCCTGTTTGCTGGCTGGATGCGAGGGTGCTGCTGGTCCCCAGACTGTGTGTCGTGGCATCTAAGATCAGGAAAAAGAGGAGGGTTCCTGAGTTAAGGGTAGGAGCAGCACACATCCTCAAGGGTCAGCACGCAGCATCAGCTGCTGCAGTGTTTACCAGTGAGGTGCAGATTTCCTAGCCCAAAGCTGTTCCTTGTTTTTCCTCTCTGCTTGGTTGAGACCAGGCTTGTCTTTGCAGGTAACATCTGAACAACCCCATGGATGACCCGCACGGTGCAGTCACTAGGAGATGTGTCTGACTGGGAGAGATCTCTTAAGGAGTTGGTGTGGCAGTTCTGAGAGTATGCAGGTTGCGTAAGACTGCTGATCAATGCTGTTGGTAGCTTGTAAAGGTACTGAGCCAAACTTGGATATGTTGATGTTGTTACCTGTTCTCTGGTGCTCATTTTGGATGACACCATCTTTGCATGTATCTGATTTGACCAGTGCACTTTTCAGTCTAGCTGGCAGCAGGGTGAAGAGGTGGCCTCACATGTGCACAAAAATAAAAAGCTTAGCTTCTGTGGCCAGGAAAGATGTCAATGAATACCTGAATTTACATTTTACACTTAGAAATAAACAAAAAAAAGACAGCTAGAAGCAGCAAAGAATGTTTGTTGAAACTGCCTGACCACTTCAGGGCTGACCAAAAGTTAAAGCACCTTATTAAGGCCATTGTCCAAATGCCTCTTAAACACTGACAGGGATGGGGCATTGACCACTCCTCTGGAAAGCCTGCTCCAGTGTTTGACCACCCTCTCTGTAAAGGAATGCTTCCTAATGTCCAGTTTAAACCTTCCCTGGTGTAGCTTTGAACCATTCCTGTGCCAGATAATACAGATGATACTGTTTTAGCTGTGTACTTAAGAGTGTTTCCTGAAAATGTGTGAAAGTTACCAGTATCCAGCATTTTTTTTAAACTTCATATATGTGTATTCTGCTTCAGGCTTCTCTTGGTTCACTAAATTCTCCCCAGGGGATACCTACATTGCAAATGAGCTGACTTTGTGATTATAAAGTACTGAGTTTCAAATACTGAATGGACAAACCCCCAGGATGACTCCTTGAAGAGTAAAAACCCATCAAGTTGTCTGTAGGCTTCAGAACATCTGCCACTTGGGGATCTGATTAATAGTGTTTTGGTACCTTCTGTTCACATCCTCCCTTGGCCTGCCATTGATATATTTGTTTCAGTATAGAAGAAAAGGAGGGTTAGCAGCTTTTGGAGATCTTTAACTTCACATTCCTAACATTAAAACTAATGACAGGATAGGATGCAGGTAGAAAAAGTAGGCTCCAAATGACTTAAAATATGGGATAGATGGACATGCAGTTGGAGCCTGCAATAAATGATCAAATATAAAATGGAAAAATCTGTCCTTTTTAAAAGTGATGTGTGCAATCTATTTATTTAGGCACTTAGAATCAGCTGAGTTGTGGCTGCTTTAAATGAGAAATGTGTCTTTGAGAAATAATTTTTTGATTGAAACTGAATTTTAGGAGGTTTGAAAGTAGAATTCATTCCTGTGGAGTTGGATTATGCCTTGATTGTTGTATCTTCCTCTTCTACAGCATCTTTTCTCTCTCAGATTCACAAATAGCTTTCTCATCCTGGCTGCTACTAGCAAAAGCCTGTAAATCTTTTTTTGTGTGTGTGTGTGCACAAACAGCTGAATTGGAAATGCTATGGGTGAAGTTTGGCAGTCATTAGAAGGAAGCACTGAAGTGATACAAGGTCAGTTGGCCAGATCTAAGCAAACTCAAATGTTTTTTTCAGAAACAGCGTGGTAATGAGTTAGTGTCAGCAACCTCACTGCTGGATCACAGTCATTTGCTTTTCTGTAGCCTACGTAAACCGTATTGCACAAGCTCTTTCTGCAGAAATGAGGTTGCACACTCTACCCACCCACATCACACATGTAATGTCTAGTGATAATTGCTGACAGGATTGGATGTCGAACCACAACGTAGTGCATTTAAGTACTGATATCCTGGGGAGAACAAATGAACATGGGTTTATCTTTGCCTTTTTTCTGCACCTCCAAAAGATATGATAATAGACTGGGAAATACACAGCTCACTTTGCCTTTCCCCTTGGGTACCTTGATGCGTGGCAGAGCCTGTAGCTTGTGATGGGGTAGGGGGGGAGGAGGGAGGCCCAGGAGCTGAGGAAGCTCTCAGGTGGATCAATGGAAAGAAGATGCTGAGATCCTTCATCATAGATGTTCTTACCTTAAGCAGTCACTATCTGGTCCTAAAAGAGTGTGAGGCCATTGCTGAGATCTGCTTTTAAAGGACTTTGGATACCCTGAATCATGTGCTGATCACCAGGCAAAATTGGAAGGATGGATGCTTAAGTGCTTCACCCATGCTGGTGTGTTCTTTCCAGTCTTGCAAAACGTGTTATAATGCCCTGAGATTCACATGTCCTATAAGGAGGACTGCTAGAGGAAAGAAAGTGCAATAGTGCTGAGGGGATTTGGGACAGAGGAGATGAGAAATTATTTAAGCTTTTGGTAGCTTTAAGGCCACCCAAATGAACTGTCAAAACATTTGCTGGGCCAGCTTTCCAGCAAGAGCACTGGTGCTCACTGTGGCTCTTGTTTGCTGACTGAAGCATAAGGTACCCAGGCTCTTCTGGGAGGGTAGCACTGACCTGCTAGCCCTCCCTCTGTGGTTCTGACTGTTTGCGTCCTTGAGCTTTAGCATACAGGTTCCAAGGCAGCAGTGAGATCTCATGAAATGGTGTGGTCACGGCTATGTAATTATTACATGAAGGACTGTAAAGTATATGCCTTAATCTGTGACTTGATTCATGATGCTAGTTGGTCAGGCTGGCAGCTGGCAAGTTTTGAAGCTGGTGAATGGTAATGTTGCTTTACAGCAGTAAGTGTGAAATGTCCTGGGGGCAAAGTCCACCTCTAACCTAACCTTGCACACATTGCTGCGGTAGAAGCAGCAGCCGCTCCTCTGCCAAGGAGCTGATTTCTTTTTTTAGTGCCATAACTTAAAGTGGCTCTTAATTAAAGGTCTTGATAAGTAAAACTGAGTGTCAATTTTGCTTGTGCTCATGTGGGCCCTCTTTTTATAGTTTAAAGCAGATAATACACCAACTAGCTTCTACCAGGTATGTGATTGCAAATTACCTTTAAATAAATTCCTTCCAGTTCACCAAGTAGTATGTGGAATTATTAACTCTTTGATTACTACTGTAAAATCTCAGTTAAGATACTGTGGGGAAGCATTGTAGCCATTTAAATTACAACTTGTTTCTTTACATCTAAATGGGATCTTTATTTGACACACTTCACTTAAGATATGACCATTGTGTCTAATTTTTTGTGTTTATGTTGCACTTCACATTACCATAAAGCCCTTCACTGGGTGATCTTAAAGTCTTTACAGGCTTTAATTAACTGAAGTGAACTCTCTCCTGTGAGGTCAGTAAATAATTGCTTTTTGTGGAAAGGGGAAAACGTGGCAGATGAATTTTAAAGGAATCCACCAATGCTTGGCAAAAAGCTACTGAGGGGGCAGGAGCCAGAGGCTGTGATTCCTGAACCCCGTTTGACTGCACTATTTCTCTTCATTACCTAAGCATGCACAGGAAAGATGTAGCCTAGCATAGTGAGGCAAGATGTAGGTCAGGTTTCCTTTGTCAGTATATCATGTGCTTTTTGACCTGTAAGTTGCTGAAAGCAACTAAAGTCTATGGATGAGGGAGTCTTTTCAAAACTGGTTAAAAAAGTAACAAGAAACCCTGAAAGACTTGTTCCCTCTAAAGACCTATTTTTAGGAAGTTAAAGTAAAGAAGAATACCCTGGGGGGTCTGTACCCAAAGTTTCTGTTTGGCTGCCTTTGGATAGCTTAAGTTTTAATGCACTTGTCAGGCTGTTGCCATTTGTGCCTGGTGAGAAACAGGGACCAGAAAGAGCAAATCATGCTGATGGCACAANTTGCCATTTGTGCCTGGTGAGAAAATCATGCTGATGGCACAGCATAGCTGCTGTGTGGTGTGCTGCTATGCAGGAAGGGGATCGATCCTTCTTTGAGGCTGATGGTGCAAAGTCTATTAGCTGGAGGTTTTGTGAAGAGGAAACGTGCAGTGTTAAGACAGCTTTCATTCCCATTTTTGATCACAGGATGTTGTTGACTGTGTCCTGGGCAAAAGAGGAAAAAATATTTCAACAATATTATTGCTGACAGCCTTATCAGAAAAAATGGCAGCATGCAGAGTCTGAGCAGAAGATACCATATTTATTGATGGCAATACATGATATCCAGTTTTGAGGACCACCAAGGAAGGAGGCTTAGCAGAGCATCATTGTTTTCCTTCCACAGGAGTGAAAATCAGTTTGCTGTGTCTGTTGCTTCAACCATGCTCCATCCCATGTGAAAATTTGTTTTACCATTGGGTGTTTTGTGTACTTTTGGTGAAAGTAGAGTGACTCTAATGACAACGCTGGAAGGCTTTCTTCTACATTTGAATGTTCTGAATGCAGGAGAGCTGCTCTGTTGAGCAACAAGGGGACAAAAGTGGTCCCTCTGGTTTAAGAGTCTTGGGGCAGTAACAGCACTGTGGGAAGGCGGTCCTCACTGCTGGTGTTCCAAAACACTTAGCTAGGAANCCACCAAGGAAGGAGGCTTAACAGAGCATCATTGTTTTCCTTCCACAGGAGTGAAAATCAGTTTGCTGTGTCTGTTGCTTCAACCATGCTCCATCCCATGTGAAAATTTGTTTTACCGTTGGGTGTTTTGTGTACTTTTGGTGAAAGTAGAGTGACTCTAATGACAACGCTGGAAGGCTTTCTTCTACATTTGAATGTTCTGAATGCAGGAGAGCTGCTCTGTTGAGCAACAAGGGGACAAAAGCTCCCTCTGGTTTAAGAGGCTTGGGGCAGTAACAGCGCTACGGGAAGGCAGTCCTCACTGCTGGTGTTCCAACACACTTAGCTAGAAGCTGCAACACTGGTGTTTTACAGTTAGAAAGAAGAGGGTAGCTGGGGCAGGGAAGGCAAAACCTTCATTTACTGAAGTCCTTAGCAGTGGTTATACCATTTTCTTTTACCCAGCACATGATAAGTAGATCTAATAGCAAGTACAGTCATATAACAACAAAATTGTATGATTTAAGAAGCTGATTTGGGTAAAATGAGAGTTGATGAGGAGTTAACTCTAGGTTATTATTGCTTGATGTTTGTAGCTCACGTATTTTCTTCCTTTCCTATTCTTCCTAGAAAATAACCCCCCCTTTTATTTTTGTTACAAAGACACTAAAAGGAAGGGTTACACATAACTGATGTTTATTTCGGTTGAACAGATCAATAAAGAAAAGCATGACCCTCTCATGACAGCAGGGCTGCTCACCCCCAAGAACGCCTTATTAAAGCAGGGAAGGCTGGAGACATTGCAGCAGCACATTCGTGTGGCCTTGAATTCTGCTGCCACAGAATAGTTTTCAGTTTTGAAACAGCAGTTATCATTTTAAGTTGCTTTGAATTTTTGCCTTGAGACATTAATTGAGGAGTTAAAACAGAATTGGCTGATAGAGAAGAGCTATGGTATGTCATGGGGTGAGTTAAGACAGTGTAAACTAAAACAAGTTCAAGTGATGGTAATACTCATTTAAAATAGACAAAATTAGTATCAACATGAAGAGGGGCATACCCATAATCTGGTATGTAAATGCTGGGAACCACTCTGTTAGGAAACAGAGCAACCCAGTCAGCCATCCAAACTGAAGAGAAGCATGTGGGGCGAGTGTGTTATCTAAGTCTTTGGAAGATCCTACAAGGTGAAGGTTTCAGCTTCTTGATTCACAGCATGTAGGTTTGGTAGGTATTCTGTGTAACAAACTGAGTTGTGATTTTGCACTGGGGAAGCTTTGCTTTATCTCCTGTGTTTATTGCTGTTAAATTTGGAATGTGAGAGCGATTTAGTTAGTTAAACAAAACTTAAACTGTTACAGCTCAAGTGACTTTTTGTCTGCTGTAAGATTGTGCATCTCTAGTCATCCAGTGACTTGTAAATCTGTATGACTGTTTTATAACATGTTTTAAGGACACAATGTTGTGTGAACATTGGATACACAATACTTCTTGGTAAGTTCACAGCATCAGTTCAGTGTTCAAAACTTGTTAGCAGCTCAACCAGCAGTGCGCCGAGGTGGCCAAGAAGGCCAAAGGCATCTTGGCTTGTATCAGAAATGCCACAGACACGACAGACATTAATGGGAAATGGCTCTTCCATTTAGAAATTGCAGTGGCAGCATAGTCTTTGTCTGAGGCTCTTACGGCAGCAGACTGAGCTGCCCTTCTGGGAATAAAACATACATTGGACCAGTGGAGGAGAGCTGCACGAATCTGGCCTGTTAACAGCTGAATACAGGCTGTGCTGGGACAAACCAGAGTGTCTTTCTATCCTGAAAAACTGGAAAAGAGGTTGGGAGTTGAAAGGAGCAGCAGCAGTAACTAGCAGAGGTAATCTGTGTACTCTTTGGTTTTGTACTGGGTGAGTAAAAGGAGCAACAGCTGTTAGAGGGACATTATGTTTGTGATGAAGTGGACAAGTCCTTTTTTTCAAAATATTATACTGAAAGCCAACAGTTGTTCCCCAGGTAAATATCAGATGAAGCTTGTTGCACTTCTGCCTGAATGTGTTTGCCGCATCTTCCATCTGTAATCACATGAAGACATTTACTTCAGTGCAGCGTATACTGCAACCTGTTTGCAAAAGCCTACATCTGCTGAAACTTTATGTAATGTGGAAATTTCAATTTATGTCAGTTCCTTTGAAGGAGCACATAGGAGCTGTGGCTATAAAAAACACCTCCAGCTGGAGGGAACAGTAGTGCTTCCCGATGAGAGATTTCTATTGTGTCCAACCTGGAAAAGCCTGTGTAAATGTCAGCATGTGTTAAAAATGATTCCCAAAAGAGATGTAGAAACACAAATTATTTTTCTTTCCTGGAAAGAGTAAGTCTTAAGTCCTACAACAACAGGCGGAATTATTTGTGGGTGTATTACTTTTTTTGCCATCAAAAATGAATCAGAAGACTAAGGAAAAAATCCTCTGGACTTCTCAAAATAAAATCAGAATTGGAACAAATCAAGAATTTGTTAAATCTGTGCTGCCGTCATGCCAGCTATATAATGGTAGCTGTTACATAGTACTGTGGCATAGAATTGTGTTAGTTTGGGAAGTTGTCTGCAAACAGTAACATTAGCATAACTCTCACATTTCATATGTAGTATCTTCTCATGTTAGATCAAAAGCCTGCTACAAGACAGATTTTAATGCAGCAGAAATAGAGAGTTAAAATGAACGAGATGAAAAAGAATTACAGGTTCACATATTGTTCTTGCAAATCTGAAGAGGAAATAGCATACTAAAACATGTAGGTAGGGTATTGTGAAACACAGCTTCCAGGAAAAGGCTAGCAACGTAATTCAAGAAAGAAATTTGGATTTACTGTGATTGTCTTTTAGAGGATGACTGGAAGGTTTATTTGTGGCAATTCTTCATTACAGTGCTATACTTCATTTGCCAACTTTTTTGTCTGAATGGAGCAGTTGACAAGATGGGAGATGTCAGAGAGGAAGCAAGGGAAGAACAATCTGGAAGGAATGTCTGCATCTGTATCACCTCTGTACCTGTCTGTAGCAAAGGCCAGGAGAGGTCAGTTGTCTTGGATGCAGGAGTTGCCTAAAAGCAGAACTCCTGAGGGGAGGCTGAGGAGGAAGTGCAAGTGACGGGCTATTTTACAGAGGTTACAAATCATAGAATAGTTTGGGTTGGAAGGGGCATTAAAGATGATCCAGTTCCACCCCCCTGCCATGGTCAGGGACACCTCCTGCCAGACCAAGCTGCTCAAGGCCCCATCCAACCTGGCCTTGAACACTTCCAGGGATGGGGCATCCGCAGCTTCCTGAGCAACCTTTTTCCGGTGTCATACCACCCTCGTTGTGAAGAATTTCTCCCTAATGTCTAATCTAAATCTTCCCCCTTCCACTTTAAGGCCATTCCCCCTTGTCGCCTCCCTCAAACTGATGGCCATGCTTCTTTTGATGCAGCCCAGGATACTGCTGGCCTTCTGGGCTATGAGCACCCCCAAGTCCATTTCTGCAGGGCTGCCTTCAATCATATCATCCCCATCCTGTATTGAAACTGCAGGTTGTCCCGACCCAGGTGTAGGACCCTGCACTTGGCCTTGTTGAAATTCATGAGGCTTACACAGGCCCACTTCTCCAGCTTGTCCAGATCCCTCTGGATGATATCCAGCCCTTCTGGTGTGGCAACTGCACCACTCAGCTAGGTGTCTTCTGCAAACTTGCTGAGGGTGCACTCGATTCCACTGGCTATATAATTGATGAAAATATTAATCAGCACTGTGGTATTTTCTATCATTTCAGCAAATTTGCGTGTTGTAGTGAGAATGAAGTTAGAGCTGGTACTCATTAAGAGATTACTGGTAATTTATTAGATATGGACAGAAAAGACTCTGTACTCTGATGGTCAAATTCTTTATTTTTTCGCCTTCTGATTTTCAGTCTGTCTTCTGCAGGCTTTGTTTTCATCCTCTTTGCTTCCACTGAATTGGAAGGAACTGGCTTCTCCTGTCTGTTCAGCCAGCTGTGCTCATAAAGGACTTTGCTTCTAATCCAGATGCCGAGGAAAGTGTCGTGAGTCATGCTTATGGGTCAGTCCCCTCACCCTCCTGTGACTTGCCTGGGTAACTCTTCTGATATATCTCATGCCTGAACATTTTAATTTTTAGGGGCTGGGCTCAAATCAACACATTCAGAGAAAATGTGGTAGCAGCACACACCTGCCCTCTCCTTGGCACTGCTGCCACATCTGCACTGAGGTTACATGGAGTGTGAACTCTAAAATAAGTAAAAATGGTTCTTTTGATATATGTGTGGCAAATCAGAGACTGGCTAATCTCCTAGGGTAAATTCAGATGCAGAATTTATTTTGGACAAAGCCAAAAAATCACAAAACAGATACTCGTTTGCACTCTGAGTCACAACTTCTCAGAGTTGCAAAAATAGATTACAATGTGCTCAGATCACAGTCTAAGACCTTGAACACAGCCAAGATTGCTGAAAAAACTTCAACACAACTCAGATTTTATGTGATGCACTACAGTACCAAGAAAAAAATAAGGTACAGTAAGACAAGTTGGAGAAAGAGAAAGAATTAGCAAGGGAAAAAGAAGAATTATCATCACTCCAATGGGGGACAGCAGTTGAGTCCATCCAGCAGCAACTCCTGCAGAAAGAGTTCTCCAGGAGCCTGTGATCCAGTAACTGCCCTGGGGTGAGGGGACAGGGGTGGAGATGCCTACTTCTACCACCTCTCCCTCTCATTGTTAACCAGGAGCCACAGAAAAGCCACTCAGGTGCGAGCAGCTCTGCATTCAGACAGTGTTTGAGACACAACAAATACAAGAAGTCAGTCTTTACAATTCGTTAAAGGCTTAGAAATATTGTCTCACTTTTGTCATAGCTTGATAGCACAATATGGAGAACATATTGGATGTCAGGGACAAACAAGGTCCCTTATAGCACCTGTGCACTGTACATCACTGCACTGTCTTTCCCAGCATCTGCAGGTTTATATTCCTTAGTTCCTCTTCGTTTGGTCATGAGCAGAGGCTCATACTCAGAAACCTGCAGTTCAGTGCGGCTTTCCAGGAGAAATGTAGACTTGAGGAGTGTCCTTGACCTTTCTGTCCTTGGCCATAAAAATCCTTCCATTGTATGTTGCTGCATGTACAGCAGGTTGACATTTGACCAGTCAAAACACATCAAGGACTAACCTTTTGCAAAAGCAAATTGCAGGAAGCAAAACCTGCCCACCAGTACAGACTGCTTGTTGCCACTTCTCTCCTTACTAGGGCATATTTTTGCCACTGGCCTGGGATTCCATTTGATTTTCTGCAAATAAAAACGTGCCAATGAAAGGTGCGTTTTAATGAGGTTCTTGGAGACCTTCTGCACTTGTCCTTGTAATCTAAATTTATCCAGGGGCAGAGATTATTTTGGAAGAGCAGGAGCAAGAAAATGATGCCTTTGTTGTGAAGACTGAGAAGGCAGCCTGGTGTTTGTGTTAAAATGCCTGTGCTTTTAATTAATATTAACCGCTCAGAAGAAAATGGTTATTTTATCTGGCGTGGCTGAGGGGATGTTGAAATATAGGCAGGAATTATCAGGCAGGTTTCTGTTAGAACTTTCAGTGTTTCTCTTTGGCTTTTTAATCCTTTCTTTGTTTGTTAAAAGAGTAATACGCAGAACAGCTTTCCTTGTGGGAGCTTTTTTAGAGTCCTATCTTTCCATTTGCAACCGAAGAACTTAGGGCAAATACAAGAGATGGAAGACTGCATGAATAACAGTGTGAGTGAGTTGGAAATAAACATTTTTGCAGTATGTTAAATACCATCCATGAATTAGCACACAGTCTGTCTTTGGTGGAGAGAGATGGGNCAGCTTGTCCAGATCCCTCTGGATGATATCCAGCCCTTCTGGTGTGACAACTGCACCACTCAGCTAGGTGTCTTCTGCAAACTTGCTGAGGGTGCACTCGATTCCACTGGCTATATAATTGATGAAAATATTAATCAGCACTGTGGTATTTTCTATCATTTCAGCAAATTTGCGTGTTGTAGTGAGAATGAAGTTAGAGCTGGTACTCATTAAGAGATTACTGGTAATTTTTTAGATATGGACAGAAAAGACTCTGTACTCTGATGGTCAAATTCTTTATTTTTTCGCCTTCTGGTTTTCTGTCTGTCGTCTGCAGGCTTTGGTACTAAACTGCATATCAGCGTTGTTTTCATCCTCTTTGCTTCCACTGAGTTGGAAGGAACTGGCTTCTCCTGTCTGTTCAGCCAGCTGTGCTCATAAAGGACTTTGCTTCTAATCCAGATGCCGAGGAAAGTGTCGTGAGTCATGCTTATGGGTCAGTCCCCTCACCCTCCTGTGACTTGCCTGGGTAACTCTTCTGATATATCTCATGCCTGAACATTTTAATTTTTAGGGGCTGGGCTCAAATCAACACATTCAGAGAAAATGTGGTAGCAGCTCACACCTACCCTCTCCTTGGCACTGCTGCCACATCTGCACTGAGGTTACATGGAGTGTGAACTCTAAAATAAGTAAAAATGGTTCTTTTGATATATGTGTGGCAAATCAGAGACTGGCTAATCTCCTAGGGTAAATTCAGATGCAGAATTTATTTTGGACAAAGCCAAAAAATCACAAAACAGATACTCGTTTGAACTCTGAGTCACAACTTCTCAGAGTTGCAAAAACAGATTACAATGTGCTCAGATCACAGTCTGAGACCTTGAACACAGCCAAGATTGCTGAAAAAACTTCAACACAACTCAGATTTTATGTGATGCACTACAGTACCAAGAAAAAAATAAGGTACAGTAAGACAAGTTGGAGAAAGAGAAAGAATTAGCAAGGGAAAAAGAATAATTATCATCACTCCGATGGGGGACAGCAGTTGAGTCCATCCAGCAGCAACTCCTGCAGAAAGAGTTCTCCAGGAGCCTGTGATCCAGTAACTGCCCTGGGGTGAGGGGACAGGGGTGGAGATGCCTGCTTCTACCACCTCTCCCTCTCATTGTTAACCAGGAGCCACAGAAAAACCACTCAGGTGCGAGCAGCTCTGCATTCAGACAGTGTTTGAGACACAACAAATACAAGAAGTCAGTCTTTACAATTCGTTAAAGGCTTAGAAATATTGTCTCGCTTTTGTCATAGCTTGATAGCACAACATGGAGAACGTATTGGATGTCAGGGACAAACAAGGTCCCTTATAGCACCTGTGCACTGTACATCACTGCACTGTCTTTCCCAGCATCTGCAGGTTTATATTCCTTAGTTCCTCTTCGTTTGGTCATGAGCAGAGGCTCATACTCAGAAACCTGCTGTTCAGTGTGGCTTTCCAGGAGAAATGTAGACTTGAGGAGTGTCCCTGACCTTTCTGTCCTTGGCCATAAAAATCCTTCCATTGTATGTTACTGCATGTACAGCAGGTTGACATTTGACCACTCAAAACACATCAAGGATTAACCTTTTGCAAAAGCAAATTGCAGGAAGCAAAACCTGCCCACCAGTACAGACTGCTTGTTGCCACTTCTCTCCTTACTAGGGCATATTTTTGCCACTGGCCTGGGATTCCATTTGATTTTCTGCAAATAAAAACGTGCCAATGAAAGGTGCGTTTTAATGAGGTTCTTGGAGACCTTCTGCACTTGTCCTTGTAATCTAAATTTATTCAGGGGCAGAGATTATTTTGGAAGAGCAGGAGCAAGAAAATGATGCCTTTGTTGTGAAGACTGAGAAGGCAGCCTGGTGTTTGTGTTAAAATGCCTGTGCTTTTAATTAATATTAACCGCTCAGAAGAAAATGGTTATTTTATCTGGCGTGGCTGAGGGGATGTTGAAATATAGGCAGGAATTATCAGGCAGGTTTCTGTTAGAACTTTCAGTGTTTCTCTTTGGCTTTTTAATCCTTTCTTTGTTTGTTAAAAGAGTAATACGCAGAACAGCTTTCCTTGTGGGAGCTTTTTTAGAGTCCTATCTTTCCATTTGCAACCGAAGAACTTAGGGCAAATACAAGAGATGGAAGACTGCATGAATAACAGTGTGAGTGAGTTGGAAATAAACATTTTTGCAGTATGTTAAATACCATCCATGAATTAGCACACAGTCTGTCTTTGGTGGAGAGAGATGGGCACATTCCTGAGAAAATCAGGATGAGGTTCCTATGGGGAAACGTGGAAGAGAGGGAGAGGAGAAATAAGGCCATGACAAGCTGCTGCTTCCTAAAGGTGCCTCTGGCAGGCATATACGAATGAAAAGGAAGTACAGGGAAAGGGGCTATGCTGTGGATTGCCTCTGGCAGCCAGAATTGAGGGCCCAGGTGCTGCAGAGTTTTGACTCCTGTGGCTGAAGGTAAACTTCAGGAAATGCCTGTTGGAAAAAGTGTGGTAATACTGACCCCTGGAGCTCAGCTAGCAAGAGATGCTGAAGTAAAGGTTAGAGTAAGGGAGTGGCATTGGTGTTTGCTAAGTTGTCAGATGGTAACTTTTGTGGCTTTTCTGTATAACTTTTTAAGCAAGACTAACTCTGCATATGAACTGTGAAAAGCAGGTGTGCTTTGTATTGCCTTCAGTATAAGGGATAATGATGTTACAGATAGGGTGACTCAGGACAAGCCAGAACTGTTAGAACTTGGGTCAAAATACCTGGCACGTGGTTACCCCAATGACTACCAAAACAAGGGAGAGAGTTCTTTGCACAGGGATGTTGTTCAGTGGCAATAGCTAGGTGAAGGACTGAAACTGCTGACTTGACTGCATGCATTAGAGTGAATGCATTAGAGTGTGAGTAACAATTTAGAACACATATTGGTTGTTATCATAGAATCATTAGGTTGGAAAATACCTTGGAGATCATCAACTCCAACCATACCTGTCCATTACTAAATCATGTCCCCAAGCACCTCATCTACCTACCTTTTAAACACTTCCAGGGATTCAACTCTTCCAGGGATTCCAGTGACTAACCACGTCCCTGGGCAGCCTGTTCCAGTGCCTGATAACCCTTTCTGTGAAGATATTTTTTCCTAATGTCCAACCTAACTTCATCTGACACAGCTTGACACCATTCCCTCCTGTATTATTTATCACTTGGGAGAAGAGACCAACACTCACCAACGTCCTTATAGGTGGTTGTAGAGAACCTCCTCTTCTGCAGGGTAAACAATCGAAGTTCTCTCAGCTGCTCCTCAGCCTTATCCTCATCCTTTTTAACTGTTGTTCCCTCTGCATTCAGAAAAGAATGGAGATTTTCCTTGATCCTTCTTTTGTTATTTATATATTTGTAGAAGGACTTCTTATCTTTCACAGAATGGGCCAGTCTAAGTTCAAACAGGTCTTTAGCCCTTCTGATTTTGTCTCTACAAGATCTCATCAGGAGTTACCTGCCCCTTCTTTTAGAATTTGTAAATTTTCCTCTTTTTCCTGATTTCCCCATTCCAGACCTCTTCACTCGGCCAGGCTGTTTTTCTTCCCCACTGGCTCACTTTCCAACACACAGGGAAGGCTTGCTCTTGTGCCACCAAGAATTCCTTCTTAGAGAGCATCCAGGCCTCGTGAGCTCCTTTGCCCTTAAGGACTGTTTCCCATGGAACTTGATCAAGCAGCCTTTTGAACAGACCGAAGTCTGTTCCACTGACCCCCTGCCTTGCTTCCCCTAGAACTGAGAATTCTGTCATCTCATGATTGCCATGCCCCAGGCATTCTCCAGCTGTCACATCTCCCACAAATTGTTCTCTGTTAACAAACAGCAGATCCAGTTTGGCACCTTCTCTAGTCAGCTTGCTCACCAATTGTGTCAGGAAGTTGTCTTCCACACACACCACAAACCTTCTAGACTCTTTCCTCTCTGCTGTATTTTACTTCCAGCAGACATCTGCTAAGTTGAAGTCTCCCACAAGGACAAGAGCTAGCAATCAACAGATTTCTCCCAGTTGCTTATAGAATAACTCGTCAGCCTCTCCATCCTGGCTTGGTGGTCTATAGCAGACTCTCACCACAATATCTGCCTTATTAGGTGAATCTCTGATTTTTTACCCATAGACATTCAATCATATCACCACTGTCAATGAGTTTGAGTCTGTCAAAACTCTCTCTAATGTTAGAGGACTATGATTCTATCATTTTATTGGTTTCAACCCAGGCTGGACCTGATGGTCGATGGAGACAGGTCATTCTTGCTACTGGGATTCCTGTGTTAAACCAAACAGCACAAACAATTTTGCTGGGATCTGTGCATCAGCAGACTAAAGAAATTATTCCTGGTCTTTGTGCCTTATATTTAATTCCCCCTATTGTCTATTTAATTGCCTATCTTAATGGTTTGTTACTAGATCTACAAATTCCCAGCTTGCTTGCAAAATAAGCAAAATACCGCAGTTGGCAGCCAGATTCCAGGCAATGTGTTGCTGTGTTATCAAACAACTGGCAAGGTATCGGTGTGATAATGACTGTTTACTCTCATTTTACTCTAGTGGACAAGACTGGTGTATGTGGAGGAGAGTAGAGAGGAATTGGACAGATGGCGTCTGGAGTTGGTGCTTTGTACTGCAGGGAGGTGTGCCCAGGCTGCAGGTGCTGCCTGCAGCCATGGAGAGGCTTTACCATTGCCTGTGCATGCTCAGTTGTTGCAAGCAGTGTTTTATTTATTCAAGACAAAAGTCCTGAGCATAGAAAGGGAGAAAAAGTATTTTCTGTTAACCAATGCTTGGGTGCTGTGGTAAAAGAGGGCTTGAAAACTTGCTTAATATTCTTTGTTGACTAAAACTCTACATGAAGTTGACTTGAATTTATCAAGTAGGTCAGGTAAAAAACATAAGTAGATATTGTTTGATATTTTCAACAAGTAATGGGTTTGGAGGTGATTTTCATTATCTTGCTGTTATAATGTGGCATGTAATGAACAAAGTACTTCCATATTGGATTTCCATATTTTGTATTGCTCTGAAATGAGCATTTTCAGTTTTGTTTTACCAAGGAAACTAAAAAGCTTGTAATTTTGAGTCAGTGAAGTGACTGTTTAGTTTTCTTTGGCCAACACTCCACAAACTCACTCACATAGCTGTAAATAAGGATATTTAATATTTTCATATATATACATTTTGATTTATAGAAGCAGCAACTAAAGAAAATAACTTTACCCAGTCTACAGCAAACTACTGAAAAATATGCTCACACATGACTTTTCTTTTCATAATTGAGTTATACACATGAACAGAAAAATCCTGATGATATAAAAATGTGCGTTGCCTTTGTGCCACAGCCTGTGATAGGAATTTAAAAAAAGATCTATGTGAGGATCGAAGGTATTTGTTGAGAGAGATTTTCAAGAGTAACAAAGCAGACATCCTTCAGACTCCCCTGTGACACAGAGCAGACAATCCCTAGTTATGAGAAGAGTTAAGAAAATACGGACTTTCCCACCTTCAGTCTCTTACATGGCTAAAAGAATGTTCAATTAGAAGCAGACCTGGTTGCTGTAGCTGTTAATTTTCCTGTCTGTTTTCCTTCCTCTCCTTGCCAGGTAAATGTGTGTGTCTGAGGGACTTCAGAGCATGTCTTCTCCTAAAGGCTTCCTTTATATTGCTTTTCTAACCAGGGTGTTGCACGAGTCTCAATAACGTGTGTTTACCCTTCTGCCTCACAGACTCCTTGGAGGCGATTGTCGCTTTTTGCTGGGTGGACTGGAAACACATTTCAAAAAATCAAAAACATAATAGTCTTGTGTAACATAGGTCACATATGTCCTGTGGACAGTGAATTCATAGAGCCCGGGGAGGCTGTTGACACCAGGCTGGAGAGAAGATGGGGGAAAAGGCATGCTTGTGATGCTAAATGTGATCAGTAAAGTTGAGGACTTGCTTGTGATGGAGCCATTTGTTTTCTCTTTCTGAGTTTTTTAGGGAAGCAGAGGTTTGTTTCTTGACTCTCCTTCCAGCAGGAGATATGATTTGATGAAACTGAAGTGGCAGTATTGCAAGGACAGCAGAGATGTGAGACATTCCTTTAATATTTGCAGTCCTGCATGAACAAACAGTTACATGGGACGGTGTAAAGAGGGCTGGGCAGTGTTGCTTCCAGGCAAGGCTTCTGCCATTCAGAAACAGCTGTATCTGCTTCTGGTGCTTCCCCTTCTGTTGCTCTGAGACAGCCAGCCCCAATCTGCTGAGACCTGGCTCTGATTTTTGTCTTTGTAGGTTCATTAGCAACTTGGCATCCACTAGCAGATAGAGTCCTCACCTTCTCATAACTGGCTTTTACTATACTTCTGCAGTTACAATGGCCTTTTGTAAAGGGGGGGTCCACATGTATGTTACAAAAAGTCGTAGCTGTGAGCCAACAGTTCGCTGAAGTAGGAGTTGTCACCCTGAGAGCTGAAAGTTAAGTGTCATATTCCCTTCTTGTCTGTGATGACAACACAGGTCTTACACCAAGTGTTTAATGAAAAATAGCATGGACTCAAGGCACAAAGTCCTGATTGTGATATTTGCTCTACTAAAGCATTCCTAGAGGAAAGGGCTTAGATGCTGCATTTTTGTCCAGGGCAATCACTCATGAAAATGCTTCTCTTGGGTAGTTACTGCATTTCTATCTCTGTGATTTTGTTTGCCTCAATATGCTGTTGCTGTCCAGGTTGCTACAGCTGTGCCACCATGAGGCTGGCTCCCCTGCTGAAAGACATGAAGAGAAGTAGCCTCCTTTCTGTTCTTTTATTAAAACATACTAGGAGTGCTTAGCAACCCAGAAGGCCTCTGTTTCTTAATAAAACCACGGCTGTAGCAACCAGTTGTTCAGCATCTCTCCATGCCTTTTCACTGTGGTAACCGTAGTGGTTATTAATGTCTTTTGCAGTAGCTAAGAATAGAATAGAGCTGCTGTTGTTCAGCTGCTTGTCAGAAGCAATCCCTGTGTGAGGCAGCCTTGGCTGCCTGCTTGAGGCATCCTTATTTAGGAAGAATGTCTCAAGCTGCAGAAAAGCTGCAGAAAACAGCACTGCTGATGGCAGCAGTAGTTTGCCTGCTTCGTCTTTTCTGAGTCGATGTATTTGCTTGGGCTGCCACCAAGAATACAGGATGCCATTATAACTGCTGGTTTTATGGAGAGATGAGGATATCTACTTGCTACAAAAGTTGTTGCTGTAGCAGATATGCGCTTTGAGAATGGCTAGTTATTTAATGTATGCTCTAAGGGTTAAATGCAGCACAAAACAATCAATTTAAGAACCAATGTAATTGGACCTTATGCTAAACCATAAGCATAACTGGAATCAAGCTCTTGGGGACAACTCTTCTTATCCAAGCACCTCCATACTCATCACATCAGCAGTAGGTAGGCATGTCATGAGCTGACTTATTTACCTGTGTTAAAATAATACCATAGGTTACTTTTACTGCAGCTTGGCAGAGTGCGTGAGTCTGCATGTTTTCCATGACTAAGCAGAGTTGTATCATAACAAGAACTTAAAAATTTTTAATGATGCAACTAAGACCAAGTTTAAGTATGAGCTACATGAATCTATGGAAATTACAATACCAGAAATGGGGCTGAGGAAGCCAAGACAGAGGCTGATTTGCACATTCTTCCTCTGCACATACATGAAAAGACAGAAAGAAAGGAAACTTGAGCTGCAAATATGAGGCTGCAGCAACTTCTTTTTTTTAATGCAATGTCATGTCTGAGATCTAATTTCTACCTACTAGTGTTAGCATTGGTGTGACAACAAAACATATAACACTCCAGGAAGAGTTATATGTGGTGCTTTATTGTGGGGCCCTGGGAATCAGGGACAGTCAGTACCCAGATATGATTCCAACGACCGTTACAACGTGACCACAATTTATCCTCACGAGATTTTGCAATCTAATGTATATTCAACAGGTTACATCATTGCTTAATGCATATGTATGTTTTGATGACTTCATCGGTGGATTACGACATCAGCCCTTCTCTGCACCTGCGCGCTTCATTGGTGGTCGTTGGGATGAAGCACATACTCTTCCTCTGATAAAGATAGCAGTCATCCTTACCATGAACTTTTTACCTTTCTCTTCTTGGACAATGTCCAATGTGAATTCATTGCCAGTTTTCTCCTATCCCTACTTAATTAACTCTGGTATGCTAGGCCTCATTCTTATCTCACTACTTGAGTGATATATGGTCTTCTGCTTCTAACAAAGTGCTGTTAGTTCTTATCTTGTTAGCATTCCCAAGTAACTAACACCTCTTTCTAAAAAAACTAGGTTTTAAGATTTCTTGTAACTTTAAAACTATCACATACATTTAAATAATTTCTTTTCTTGATTTGCAACTAATTCAAACTACTGCATATAATAAAGTTTTTGGTTCTCGCTCCAACACTAGGAGAAGGAATTTTAGTATAAACTGTGGTGTCGTTCTTCTCTTGACACATTAGCATGGTGTGATGGTTTTGAGTTAAAACTCTCCCAAAACCCCTCACAGTAAATTGCAGTCCCTCTCCCTTCCCCCAACTCTGCTGTACGAATCCAGGGGAGATAAGGAGAAGGAAAGAGGACTGAGAATATACAAGAAAACAAAGCAGGCGAAGGCTAAGTGAATATATATAATGTATTAACACTAATATGCAACTAAAATACTACATATACAATAATCAGATAATAAGAACCCCCAGAACAGGCCCTACCCCGTAGGGAAGCAACCAGATATCCCAGAGAGAAGATAGGAAAACCCCCCTATCACAGAAGAAAATGAACAATCCAGAAAACAGATTATTTTAAGCTAACAAGAGAAAATAAATCATTACGCTCCTCAGATAGCAAAATCTCCATGCCGCTCTCGGAGTCCAGCAATGCGTCACAGAGCTTGACTCCTCCATGCCTTTCCCAACGCACACCGGAGAGGAGAGAGAGACAAGATGGAACCTGATCCGGAAAAGGAAGTGCCCGACCCCCACAATGCACCCTGATTTATGTAGAAAAAATGGATGGAATACCTGGGAATTGTAGTTTTTTTTTTTCCTCAGCCACAAACCTGGCTGTTCTGAAGGGGCCAAAATCAAACCATGACACATGGAAAATGGTAGAACGTCATTTGTTTGTATAAATATATAGTCTGGAGGCTAGGTGCAGTGAAGGGTTACACTCTGAGTAAAATCCTTGTCAAAAGAGAAATGTCATCTGTAGCTGAGTAAGAGTGTTCCTTTGTGTGCCTGTTCCATCTTTGGACTGGGGACCATATGCACTGTGGCAATAATATGAATCAAAACTAAGGTAAAATATCTATTATTGTAAAGCCTGGAAGACAACTGCACTCCAGCTTGAAATATCATCTTGGTATGTTTTAACATGTGCTTTAGACGGACTGAAAAATTGAAAATGTATCTGAAAGAATGAGCTCTGAATGAGTGTAAGAAGCAAGCTTCTTTTTAATAAATGACAGCTTAAATTCTACATTCTCCCCTTCAGAGCTGTGGATGTTAGTGCTGTCTTCATAGCTGAATCCCTGCTGCTCTCTAGGAATTTTTATTAATGAAATATTGTCAGCCATACCACTATACTTGTATCACAACTGTGGATTCCCTTATTAATATTCAGTCATAATATTATTGAAAATACTTCAGATTTCTACAGGGACTGCTGAATTATCATATCCTATTTTTATGAGACCTTCAGGAGTTCTGTAGAACCTTTCTTACTGCTGAGTTATTTAAGGCATTGGCAAAGAAAGCAGAAAGTTACTTGTAATTTAAATAAACTAAGAATGAAATCAACTTTTCATTTTGGTTCACCCATGCCTGTCAGCAGAATAGAAATTGTAGCATTAAACAACACTCAGATTTCCATCAGAGAGATGGTATGCAGTGAATCTAAGAGAAATGTAATTTCTATCATTAGAAAGGTTTACTACTCTGAATAGCCAGGATATTTAGCAGGCAGTGGGTATACCAGCTCCATCTGTTATGATGAGAGGTGGATACAAAGCATAATCCTAGAGTGTGGAGATTGTATTATTGCAAACTGGCATTTTGTAACTCCTACAGTTAGGAACAATATTGATGCCTCATCATCCTTTCTTTTACATCTCCTTTTATAGGAAAGAATAAATGGCGACATTGTATGGAACCTTTCCCTTGTTATGAAAATAGTGGATTAAGATAAATGCAATGAAAATGTCTTAGCACTGGACAACTGAGTACCCTTGAAAAGTCCTTTTTAAAGGATTAAAAATTTCAGTTTAAATTAATAAATGTTTTAATATGTTTCAGGATATTCAACTGTTTATTTGAGAAAGTATTTTAATGAATATTTAGCAAGTGGGAGAAACCCACCACATATGGTTGTTATGTGACATTTAAAAATGCACGGCGTCAAAGGTAAAACTAACTATCCTAAATTTCCCACACCGAAATTGTGTGTGGATAGCAGAGCGGAACCTGGCTGTTGGCATGGCCCATTGTGTTGGTTATGTCCAGTCTTGTCAGGACAGCGGGAGAGAGTGGAGAGATCAGAAAGCTGAATTCGTGTGGTGCAAGGCTGAGATATGGATCAGTTGCCTGGTTGCCAGCCCAAGTTTCCCAGGATTTTTGCACTGAAATAAGCTCAATTATACACAGGCGCTTCACAGTGGTAAGGGTTTCCTGGAGCATGTCCCAGTGCGATGTGAATGTGCAGCATAACTGCAAGAGCTGGCTGCAGTGTCACTTGTGACTGCTGGATTTGTTTTCACAGGCCTGTTTGGTAACATGGGCTTTGCGGAGAAGAAAATATTACAGGATCTTCTGATTGCTGTGATGATGAAAGTGTAAAAGAAAAGTGTGTCCTGCACTATCCTTACCTGTGTCACAGTATTCAGTGAGCTCTTATATTTTTTCCTGAGTAGTTTCATGAAGGCTGAATGATAGACTGCAGTGTTTTCTGTAAAACTGAAAATGAAAGATTTTGAAGTAATGTTTTTGGTTCAAATGTATTCAGTTGTGCATTCTTTCATGACATGATTACCACCGATATAAACATGTTTGAAAAAGAAACAGGAGTGTGTGTTACGTTTTAGTTAAAAAATGTTTAGTTGGGTTAGTTAAAAGATGAGCTTGCAAAAGCCTTCTGCTAATATGTTTGGACTAGTTTAAGCCTATTATTTTCAGTGGAAATACTCCCAACTTGCACTTGTGCTGGGGTTAGAATTGACTGGTTGCTTGTTGTGTAGCACCGTAATATTTATCTGTCATCATGTGCAATACAGAAAAAGTGTTGATCCAGAAACATGTGCTTGTATTTATATGTTCTAATTAATTAAACTATTATGCCTGAGGTGAAATTGGCAGCTTCAAATCAAGATTGGTGGAAGCTGATATAAAAGGCTGTAGTGAAATCAGGGATTTCTTTTGCTGATTTACAGTAGTGAAAACTTTATTATCTACCCAGAGTTGGTAAAACACATAATGAATACATACATGCTATTAATGGATGTCCCTGAAAGTTGTTTGCTTTCCGTCTAACTTCTGCCAGCTGATGCTGTCTGGCACATGAGGTTGTTACAGAGAAGGAATTTGTTTGTTGAGGAACAGATTAATCCCCAGCACCTTTTTCAGCAGCTGGGCCTAATTCTCCGCAGGTCTCAAAATGAAGGAGGAGCAGCCTGGGCAGCCTCTGGAGGCAGAGCACGGTGTGGAGAATGGGTCACTACAGTCACTGACCTTCTGGTAGCAAGAAGGTCTGTGCCTCATGAGTTATGGGGTGCTGTTTCTGTACAATACTTCGGACTTCCATACTAGACTGCCCTCATTGCAGTGTAGCATTACTGCAGTCTCTGGTTCCTGGACATGTGGATGTCTGCTACAATTGCAGTTCTTAATCTCTCTCTTTTTTTTTTTTCCTTGAAATAAACCCAGTACATGGCTTTTCACATGGCTTAATGGCTTTTAACCCTGAGAACATCTCTAGACCCAGCTTTCTGTTTTACAGACTTCACGTGCAAATGTTGCTGTGGACTCGTCCTTTCTTTGTGTTCGAGGCTTGTGCATGGTACTACCACACCTCATATGTGATCAGTGACTTTGAAAACCTCAGGTGCCTGCCTCCTGCTGCTGAGTTTCAGTCATGTTTGTCCTTTCAAGGTGGGAGCAAGGATGGTTTCTAGATTTGGTTAAGAGCAAAAAAGATTTCTCAGCCCATTGCTGCTAGGTAGGTATACCTTGCTGGAGTCTATAAAATGTATCCTTCAGGAAGCACTGGGGTCTGAATGCTATTTATTCCCCATGCATAAAGAGCCAGATTCTTATCATTTTGTGGCCTGTACCTGAGGCTTTTGTTCTCACAGAAGTTGATCGTGCTGCTTCTGATAAATGGTGTTCCCCTCCCATACATCTCACCAGCTATGGAGGAGATGGGGGGTGGCTCACCACTATTGAATCACCATTGCTGATTCAGTAGCGTCAGCTTTCCTGTTGAAACTGGATCCTGAAGCTCGAAATGGGATAGAGGTTCCCAGTGGGCATCTGAGCTTGAAATGCCTCCACTGTAAAAAGCTAACATTCAGCAGGCTCAGGGAGACATGGAGAACTGCTGAGTCCGTGGGTGATTTGCAGTGATTTTTATGATTCTATAAATTAATTTCTTTCATTAATTCTCTCATTAATTTCTTTGATGGAGAACGTGTGCTTTGGGTTTACTTGGGGTTTCTGTTGCTGCTTTGGACTTTTTGCAGGGTTTTTTTATGAATCAAATACTTAATTTTTTACTTTTAATTCATAGAATCATAGAAGGGTTTGGGTTGGAAGGAACCTTAAAGGTCATCCAGTCCAACACCCTTGTCTTGGGCAGGGACAATTCCCAATAGGTCAGGTTGGGGCATCTAGGGCTTCTGTGGGCAACTTCTTCCAGCACCTCACTACCCTCACAGTAAAAAAATGTCTTCTTAATATCTAATCTAAATCTCCCTTCTTTTAGCTTCAAACCATTACCCCTCCTCCTAGTACAGGCTATGTACTGTGTAGTTACGATATTTTCAGCAGAGGATTTAGGCTGAGAGTATCTCAGTGTCTAAATGCAATATCCAGTCTGTTCAAAAGGCTGCTTTTGATATCAGTAACTGTTACTTGTGCCTTGAAAACTATTGTGTCAGTAAATTTCTGTTCTTCTAGTAGGCCAGGGCTAAATTCTGTCTCTGACCTCTGAGACCACTCATGGAGATTGCTTTGATCAGGAGTTGAAGTAGTCTCTTATTATCTAAGTCATCACAAATCCTGAAAATTTCAGAGACTAATTAATTAAATTTTTCTTATTATCTTTGACATTTGCAGATCACATGACAGAAAAAGCTATTGAAACTGTGTGCAACAGCAGATAAAAGTCTTGCCATCAGACTATGTAGCAACCATCTCTTTTTTTCCAGTTCACTGAACTATACTGGCATGCAGTAGTGCATTCAGCATGCGGGATGCAGAAAGGAGAGCATATTTCTTGGCTATAT
The DNA here is from genome assembly GCA_013389865.1 of Piaya cayana. Taxonomy (NCBI): domain Eukaryota; kingdom Metazoa; phylum Chordata; class Aves; order Cuculiformes; family Coccyzidae; genus Piaya; species Piaya cayana. The sequence continues at coordinate 7,687 of WAAB01002934.1, read as the reverse complement.
GTACCCAAATGTAATCTTGATGTACAGGATGGCGATATGCTTGATATCCATGAATTGCTGTTTCCAAATACATTGTCATCTGAAATTATATTAATGAGATTTTCTGGTTTGATGAGTCTCTCATAAATTTCTAACGTAGTGTAGCTTCCAGTTCCTGGCCTTCACAAACTAACAGATAAGTTACTGGTTCTCAGGACCTGGCTGTGGGAGTTAGTAATTTCTCTGATATCTCTACCAAAAGCAGGTTTCTGGATGTTATTTGCTTCATGGAACCTATGGTCTGGATCAGTAACTCCGTTACCCTTAAAGAAACAGCTCAGGGATGAAATACAGAGGAAGTGGCTTGGTGTATAGGAAATAGGTTTGGCTGGTTTCTTTGTTTTTAAATAAAGCCTGTCTACACTTGTCCAGCTACAAAATGCAAAGTTTTCTTTCAGAACTTGAACCAGTATATGTGTTATTCCTCCCTTCCCCAAATGCAGTCTGGGATTGATTCCAGCTAAGTTTGTCCTCAGAGAAGATTTGCTGTTTTTAAAATGGGTGGCTGCCGCAAATCCCATGGGCTCCCTCACCTTGTTCCTTTTTACACTAGGGTTTTTTGTGTCAGAAGAAGTTTGTTATATGCCCAATACTGCATGCTCTGGGATAACTTGATTCCTTTAAGAGAAAACATATGCACATACAAACAAAATTCCCATGGAAGATGTTTTATGTAACAGCTATGTTTCAATTCTCAGTCTTGCATCTTAACCTCAAAATGAAGTTTATCAATTCAGTCATATAGCTGAACTGCTTCACCTCACCCTCTTACTGCAAATGAACTGTTTGATCTGTATAGTTTTTGGTGCAAATGACACAAACCTCCCAAATTACTGTCTAACCCTGCCTGTTGGATAGGATTAGCAGTTTATCCAAAGCACAATCTACCAGCATAACTCTTCTCTAATAGAATTGCTGTCCCCCCTTTGCCTTCCAATGTGGTTCATGGACCTCCATGCACTCACCAGAAACCTTCTTTCATTCCTAAGAAATACCTTCTGTCCTTCTTCTTCCGCGGAATTCTTCAAGGAATAACTGTGTTTTCAAGGTTAACAATACCTTTAAAAGTAATTCATACACGAGGACACTGAATTCTAAGGCTGGAATGGCAACTCAGTCCCTGTGATAGAATGGCATTGAGGCAGCTGACTTTGAGGACCCAGTCACCTTCATTCATAAGGTAACTTCTGGATTTGCTCTTCTAATTTCCTATTGGATTGATTTGTTCTATGTAGGGAAGATTTTTTCCTGTATGTAGTAAGGCTACTTCTTTCTCCCTGTGTTAAGTGTCCTTCCAGCCAATCAGGTACGCATGCTGGGAATGAGATAAGATGTAATTGTTTTGACTGCTTCCAAGGTCAGAGCTGTTGCTAGCATGGCTTTGAGCAGATTTGGTAGGCTGCTGGTATCTTTGTCCATCTGTCTTTTGATCATAAAGCCTCCTTTGTTCCTTGCAGGGAGCAGAGATGGACAGTCAGACTGTGAAAAAAAGTGTTTTGCAAGAAACGACAGGGGAGTTCTGTGGATACCAGAGCAAAAAGCTGTATAGCTGGCTGGAACGTTGCTTATGACCTGAGCTCCTGGCAACGTACAGTACTAGTGCATTTTGAGCTCCATTTCCCTATTCCCACACGTCTACTCTGTAACCACACAAGTAGATTTGACAAAAGCAAGAGCTGGTTTACAAGGTATGCAAGACTTCTAGTGGTGTTCTCGGGTTTTGTTAAGCCATGCTGTGATGGTGATGGGAAGTGGTTAGAGCAGTCCATCTTTTGGACAGTGAAGGTCCTCTTAGGAACCCATAGCTATAGTTCAGTTTCTTTAGAGAGCCCATGTGCACGAAACCAAGCTGAGAATTACCATCTGCTGAAGGTATGAGTCTGGCACCTCCCTAAAGCATTCTCTAAGAGGAATCTAGCAGTTGCCATCCTCTGACAAAACAGGCTTGGTGCCTAGCTGCGGTTTTTCCCCCGTTGTGTGCTTAAATACTAATAGAGGAACGCAATTAGTTTTTGTTGTCATCTCTGAGGGAGGATGGAGTGCTGTCTGGGAGGTCCAGTTTTATTTGGTAGTGTCTGAGAGAAATTTAGTTTATTTTGCAAACACACTCTTGTTCACACACTTGTCTTAGTAAGGCAGCTTGCAGCTGCTTCAATAGGCTTGAAGCCTTATATCAAAGTTTAGCAAAACAAAATAAACAGATGCATTTGTCAAGCCTGCCACTGTCACAGCTGTTTTGCACTAGCAGATAGTGAAATGGAAGATTTCATGCAGTATATACACAAGACTGCCCTTTGGATAACTATTTTGGTACCCATGGTCCATGCGGTGGGTAATGAAGCAGCAGGACCCCTGCATTAAAGGCTTGGATTTGGCACTGTTTGTCCAAATTGCAGAGAAAAGAGCAGCTGGACTAGGGTATCCTGGATGATTATTACACCTGGTTGCTTTCCATCTTCACCTCATTAGAATATAACCATTGCACTATTGCACTATTTACCAAATTCTTCCAACACTTCGCTATGTCAGGGGGTTACTGTGGTGAACTACGTCCTAAGACCACTCAAACTGGAACACGTGGAAGAGGCCATGATTTTCTTATTAAGTGGAGTTAGATGAGGCTAACTTGACCGTAGTACTTTGGGATGTATATAGTGGCAGTGTGCTGGTATGTAGGTGACTGCATTAACGTTTTACAATTCAGGTGGCAGTTAACTGATGAGCAGATCTCTCCCTGTATTGGTCTGTTTTACAGACCTGTAAGGAGGTCTTCTGTGCTCCTGTGAGGACGGGATTGCCAGGAGGAGATACTCTTCTCCAGTTGCAGTGTGGTGCCTCTCTGCACCATACAGCGCAACTATGCAGCGGGACTGGGCTGTGTGGATCTGTTGGTCATTGTGTGAGATGTGGGGTTTTTTTTCATCATGTGGTGGGAGGATAAATGAAGCTATTCCATATGTGCTGCAGTTGGTTGTTGGATTTCAATGTGTTTATTTTAGCCTGGGATTTAGCTCTGAGATTTCCGGGTGAGTCAGTAGCAAAAAAGCTGTGTGAACGTGGAAAATGAGGTTGTTCTCTTCTGTACCCAGCTGTTGGAAAACTTGTGTGGTAATTTGGGCATGCCCATAACTACTGCAGTGACTGGCCAGTGGAGAAAAGCACCAACCTGGTCACTGGGGTGCAAGGCTGGATCTGTGGGCCTTTGAGACTGTGTTAATTCATTTGTTGATCTTTCAGTGTATTGTCATCTGGAAAAGAAGTTATTTCTGTAGTGATCTCACTAAGAAGGAAGCTTGCAGATTACTGCCTTAAGATGCTTTTCAAGGCATTGATAGTTAATCCTTCCTCAGAAGAGAAATCATGAAGTTCTTTTGTGTAAATTATGTTTATTTACTCTGTGTAAACACATTGTAGAACAGATGAATCCAAATATTGAACAGGCCATTTCTCCTCTCAGAAGAATCCTAATTCTCTGGGAGTGATTCTGCATAAAAAGTGAGTCTAGTCAGAGGCTGTAAAGAAAGAGAAAGTGTAGCAGTAAACGAACTGCCCTGCCACAGCAGAAACTCCAGACTACAGCAGAGCAGTACAGCATGTACTCTTTGCAGGCTGATAGCATGAATACATGAAGGACTTTTTCTTAAGTGTTGTCCCTGAAGCGTCACATAGATGTACCCAGGTGAGATTTGACTTGGCTCACTCAGGTATGGCTAGCAGCCTGACCACAGCCAGCACAGATCTGGGCCTGGTTCTTTTATTAGGTACCTTGGTTCCCAGGTGGGGATTTTTAGCCTGTTTTTTGTTACTACCTCCCACTGTCAGGCCACTTCTTTCTCCATCTGTGAGTACTGTCTGTAGCAGCTCTGCACAGATAAGCTGTTGGAGTAAGGTTGCTTCTTGTCTTTTCAGCAGGATGTCCTTTGGTCTTTCAACTCACTTCTCATTCCATTTATTTTGAAGGAGTCTGTTCTGCTAAAAAAAACTCTGCTACTGGGCAGTCAAGTAATTATTCTCTCCACTTCACTGTGGTGTAGTCACAGAGTAATTTGTAGTGCTGGGCATCGGCTAACATATTTAATACGTAAGGCACACAGTGAGATCATCTGGATGTTGACCATCTATCAATGTCAGGAAGATATCAAAACTTCAAAAATTAAGTTGTAAGTTTTGAGTCTCTTTCCTTGTTTAATTAGCCATAATCAACTTGTTTTTTTTCTTTTATTGGTGAGATTTTATTATAGAGTTATTGTGTAGTTCTTCCAGAAATATTTGTGCTTTCAATTTCAAGATGCTCTGTGTGTGTGTATGTATGAGACAGATGGAAACTGTTCCTGTTCACCTTGTTACCAATACATGTTTCTACAGTAGAGTACTCGCAGAAAGAAACACAGAGAATGCAGTCCCAGGGAATATGCTTAAATAACTGAATGTTCAAATGACTTTGTATGCAATTTATTTTCTTGACAGCTTGGAAAGTGACAGGGTAAGTGTGCTTGCAAGGAAAACACAGTCCTAGAGATTAGCTCATGCTATGTTTTCTGGAGCTGTACAATAGATTGGTTTTTATTTCTCTGAAGCTTTGAACAAATTATGGTAAATAGATGCTTTTTTTAGGGGCCTTTATTATTTTATTCATAATTTAAAGATGCTATATCTAGGATCATAGCAACATTTTGCAGATTAATTATTTGAAAGGAAGTGAAAATTGTGCTGCAAGTGCAATATGTGGTTTGGTTTCATCAAAACATCGACTTCCTAGTATTTCATTTGCTCTTTTTCATTTTTCATTTTGAAAACTGAAGCAGACACTGGTATGTAGGAAATCACTACTTCTGCATTTCCTGGCACTGGCCAAGCAGATCATCAGAGAAGGGTTCAATGAGACTGGTTGCACTTGATTTCCATGTCAGAGCAGGGGCACCCCTAAAATGCAGTCATTTCCACAGTTTGCTTTATGGCCACTGTACCTCCTGCCATTGTTGGCTTTGGGCTAGGTAGCAAACTTGCAGTTTAGCTCTGTGTCAGTAAATGAAACAAGGCTAAATGGAACGTTTCATTTTGGAGAGAAAACAGCAAAGGAGGAAATTATTTCAAACTGGGGGCTAGTTGTGTTGTGTCTGATAGATTGACTGCAACATCAGGTAAAGCCTGACACTGTTCTGTAGGACGTGGGAGAAGCAACTCAGCTTTCATTACGATAGGGAACTTCTCTTTGGCATCTGCTGGCTATACTCTAAGATACTTCGAGAAATAATTTTAAAGTTCTGTGTCAAGCTCACCTGGAATTTCAGCTCAGTTATTGGGAGCACAGCTGTGCCCCTGCATTGAGAGTGCCCGTTAAAACCACCCTGCTCTTAAGGGCAGCTGCCTTCTCTCTCCAAGCCTCGGCACACTTCAAAAGGGCTTAGCAGTTCAGCTTGGATAAGCAGCAGTCTGTGTCATTATGTCCCTATCAGAAAACTTATTTTCTAGAAATTACATGGGAAACCTTACAAGAGCCATCTGTCTCACAGTCTTTCTAATACTTGCCAGTTCAGGGTGTGCCACTGATACTGAGAGTCTAAATACCAGTCACCTTTCCAAAAAAATCGCTCGGGCAACTTCCATGCACAGCATGAAATGGGATCCTGTAGTTCCCCCTATATTTGGAATAGGAGGTCTTGTTGATTAATTTAGTCATCTTACTGGCAAATGCTTATGTCTTACTGACTTTTATCTTAACTTAATTTCTATTCCTGCTCTTATAAAAATATCTTCTGCTGTACATGCTGCCTGGTTTAGGGACAGTTGCTTGTTGTGTCTGTCTTCAGCCCACAGAACAAAAAAATATTCCTTACCCTCCATGTGGAAATAACATCTTTAGTGAAGGATGTCAGTGAATGAGTAACCCTTCTTATTGACTTTATAAACTTAATGTGAGGATAAGAGAGAATTTAGAAAAAACCAAACCAAAAACTCAAAAGAACATAACTTACTATTCAATAATTTTGTATCTTAAAAAAACATAGCTGGAGAATCTTGTTAAACTGTATAGAAATCTTCTTGGCTAACTTTCAACTATCATTAGCATGCTCTTTAATTATTCTGTGAAGACATCAGAAAGTTGTACCAACTTCTCTATAGAGGCCTCAGTTTACAGTGCATGTGGTGTTATGGACCTTAATTTTTTCAAAGAATCAGTAGCAGTTAAATTCCTGTCTCCTGCTTTGTCAAAAGCAGATATCTGCATATCATAATTAGTTCCTTTTTCCAAGCTTTTAACTTTTTCTTGCTTCAGGCTTTGTGCTTATTGAGAGGGTCATTGATTACCTAAAGGATAGATACTGTCTCTTCAGAATTAGCCAGTGTGTGCTGATTGTGTGGCTTTGATTAATACATCGATGGTGCCCAGGTTGTCATTGATGGATTTTTGTCACCTTTTCCATTGACAGATGGATTTCCATTGACAGATTCCACTGATGGACAGAAAATTGCCAGAAATTGTGTCAAAATCAGGAGTGCCTACTAGTTAGCCCTCATGTTTGTTATACCTTGCCTTGACTTTATTATATGAAGTTTTCTTTTTTCTTTCCTAGTAGGAAGAACCCATAAAGCATGCATGTACAGACACAGATGTTTGTCTATGAATTTGTAAAGAAAGCCAACAGTGTTCCTGCATGAATGGCTCAGAAGAGAAGTGATATGTCCACAGTGTGATTCATCTCATCCTAAAAGAGGCACTAAAGATAGCTCACATGAGTCACCCTTGGGCAGTTGTTCTTCCTTGCAGTAAAAAAGAGCTTGTGGTTACTAGATTGTATTTAACTATCTGACTGCTTTCTTAAGGTATATCATAGCAGCATATCTGTGAGTTGTGTTCAGATGAAATGATGATGGGGGAGGGAGGGAGCAGCCCACTGCTATGAGGAGTTGAAGATCCATTGGCCTGTGACTAGCTGAGCCTAAATCTTTGTCTCTGACTAGCCCAGTGATGCACTTGTGCATAAGAAGATATAAGAAACAAACAATTTTCCTTTGAGCTGAACAGTAACTGTTGAGTTATACATGATATGCCCCCTTGCCATGTCTGCCTGATGAAGGGCATTGATGTCTGCTGTTTCCTTATTCATGCAGATAGCAAGTGTTGTTAATTTCTTGAAACTGAAGAATTCCTGTTATTTCTCCTAAGGAGGAGTGGACCGATGATGAGCATTTCCTAATGTTGTGTATGCTGCTGCCAAACAATTTTTGAGTTTGTTAAATGTATTAGGTTTTCTCTGGATTTCTTCTGTGTGGGAAGTTGACTGAGAATCAGCAGAGAGGGAAGGAGGGTTCATCTTCACCTGTTATAGACAGGTTTGTGACTATCGGGAGTCATTCATGTCTCATTGGTAGTCTTCTTCCCAGTGAAATGAAATTAGAAACAGCACAATCTTTTCTTTGTACAAGATCTGTTTGTGAAAATGTATGTGTATTATCTATTCTGCATATTTTTCTGTACCCTGAGCCAAGTTAGCATCCCATATAATGGCCTTTAAAAAGCAATACTTCAAAATCTATTGTGTTTCTCCTCCAAAGTACTTTCTCTTAGCACAGACTGCGAGACATGAGACCCCAGTGATCTTTGTCTAAAAAGCCGTCCTGTGGTATACAGAATCATAGAATCATA